>JAZBGX010000844.1:0-23259 GCA_037414775.1 Zonitis immaculata | reverse complement strand
CGAAATTTCATTCCATTATTTATTTAATTTATGTGTATCGATTCAATATTCTGAGCTGTTCATATGCAAATATAGTTATAAACTGACATAAGAGCAGATTGAAAATATTCATATTTGTATATATAAATATAGGAAATTATTGAGAAATTCATCATCTGGTTGTATTCATCTTCTTTTTTTTCAATTATTTTGATTTTATTGTTGATAACTTAAAAGCCACTTCTCATTTTTCTGCTATTTCAAATAATAAAACGAATTGTATGTAAAAATCAACTATGGTGGATGCGCCGGGATAATCCACGCAAAACTATTTCAATGTCGATTTCGTGAGATGTTTGAAAGTTTCCAAAATAGCAGATAAGTTTATTATCAAACTTTGTCTTATCGATTGAATGTTAAGTTGAATTGTTGTAATGAACGATTTTGATTTGCAAGAAGAATATCGTTGTGCATGCGATATTAAAATGACCCATATATGAAGCGACAATACTCCATCTATTAACCTATTTCGGAGCAATGTTGTCTGTTGATGGATTTGGCAAGAACATGCTGTGACGTTTCCCAGGCAGGTGAGAATGTTGGGGGAGCAGGCGCATTGGGGCGCTGGTTGATGTACCGGGATAAAAGCTGCCTGGGCCATCATCAGACTAAACGCGTAGCTCAACTAGACAACGGCTACCGGACGCTTTCTACATTTCACGTTGAGACGTTCGCAACAGGTAGCTCTCTATAAAAGTGTTGGTAGTAAATCTCGTGCGATATCGTTTGATGTAGTGTAGTTGTGCATGTGCCATCGAAGAATGCATCGTTATTGGCCAACATCATCATTATTGTGGTGATTTCAGAAAATAACTGAAGTATTGTGTTTTTATGAAAAATTACGAGTTTTGTTACAATAAAGATTGGATTTTTGATAGGCAGAAATTGGTTGTTTTTGTAATAATCTAGCAAATTGTTGAGAAACAGGTAATGGGGAAATAACGATTTTTATTTTGTTGTTTAGTACAAGAAAAAGATAAATATATAGAAAGAGCTTAGAATATTTATTTTAACTGTCAACAGAGAAAAATTGGAAAAACGAGAAAAACCAAATCAATTCTATTTACTTTCCATCGTTATGGACCAAATTCATTTTAATGCTTTAATTTGAAAATATTTTATCTGCGAGATTTTTTTTGTTTTTACCGTAATTAAATCGATTGTTCTAATTGTAAAAATTTCAAAACTCATAATCAACAGATGAATGTTATTTTAAAAATAGATTTACATTGAAATTTCCAATATCCAATTGCTATGAGTTGTCGGGAATAATTAATTATTCAACCAACCACAAGAGATTGATATAAAACAATTTCAAGAACATCTAATATTAATTGGACGTTAAATTTTCCAATTATCAAGGTTTTGATTGAATAGATCTTTACCAAAGACTCTCCAAAAAAAAAATTTAATTGATAAAATATTACAAAAAAACAAATCAAGATAATAGCTAGCTTTGGGGCGGAATTTTGTATTAAAATAAAATACTTGGTAGACTTCCAGATTTTTCTGGTGGATTTTTTTTTAATGGAAATACATCAATAATCCTGTTATCAGCATACAAAGGCTTCAGAAAAGCGTTGTTGGGTGATTCAAATGGCATACAATAAAGGTTATCACCGCTTGTTTAATCTTTTTTTGATTGGAATCACAATTTTCAAGCGTTATGCCTACAAAAATTATCATAAACCTAAGTATTTTCGTTTTGTTTGTTTAAATTCAATTTGATTTATTCAGAAATTCGAACGGGAAAATGATTTAATGATTCGTTCAATTAGAAATAAGAGCTTCCGGAAACAGGAACACTAATCGACTTCCTGTAGCGGGGTGCGTTCAATAATTGATACAAAAAAAAAAAACGACCTACGGGATTATTACCAAACCAAATAATGTTACAATTAGACTTCAAAGAAAATCCATCTGCTATATAGTATTATTTTCGTTATTTTGTCCAAATTAAGTTGAAATATACGTAGTCAATTATTTAAATTCGAATCAATTCAACAGAAGACGAGTGAAGTAAAAAAAAAACCAAGGAAAACTTCAATCAATTTTATCGGATTCGATGTGGCAATGAGCGTGGTATAGGAGACAAAAAAAAAACGATAAGGAAAAGACTTTAAACCACCAATATATTTTACCTTGATACGCCGAATGCTGATTTTGTAGATAAAGAAATAGCACGTTCTCCTTATTTAGTTAGATCGATGTTTATAACAGAATCTTCTGTTATAAAACGAGTATAATATGGAATCAGAGGGAAAATAAAATCGATAGAATGAAACCTGTCAAAATCATCCCAATATAAATAATAATTTGGAGCCAGTAAAGCTGATTATTATTATTTTTTCAAAATTTCCATTCTATATTTCCATTGAAACTGAAATTGATTATAACACTAATATTGAATTGATTTATTCCGTGCTATATATTCTGATAATTATTTTGTTTATTATTGGACTAGAAACATTTAAGAGCAATAAATTGATTTATGTTCAGTAATTAATACTGCTACTCTATAGTAAATTTAACATCTACCCAATTATTCTAATGGAACGATTTATTCTCTACAAAAGAAATTATATTCTAAATATATAACAACAGTTTTATCGAACCGTATCATTTAATTACAATTTTTTTATTAATTACAAATAAAAGCTGTTATCACTATATATGAAAATGAATAAATATATCTAGATTTTCAAATTGTATTGAGTTTGGCTATAATCAGTAAATACATTTTCTATTTCACATATGATATCTTTCCAATCATAATTTCGATATTTCTCATGAATAAATAGAATGTCTAGATGATAAATGGTGGGTGCGCCGGGCATAGCTTTTCTTCCCCACTGATTTATAGATGAACGTATCAAAGCCTCAAGAAATAGAATATTACCTCAGATATATCAATAAATAATAATAATATAATAATAGCGAATAAACGGATGTGAAAATGGTGGATGCGCCGGGGTTGTCGGATAGAACCGTTATTTTACATACTTGTCAATATTTTCGTCTACATGAATCGGCAAAAAAATTGATGATAACGTTTTTTTTCTGTTCCCTGATTGATACTCTTAGCGTTGATTGATGATTGTAAAACCGAAATTAATGGAAGCAAATCGACAAAACTACACTTTATATTGAAAGACAACATCAATGTCTAACAAATCAAAATCATTATCAATCAAGAGTCGAATCTGTATAAGAAAAACTCAATTGTTCGCTGTTCGGAGTTCTGGAAACAAAAAAAAAGCCAACAACAAACAAATTGATGAAATAAAATCGCTACAAAGTAGAAACCTAATAATTTGATTAACAAAAGGTTACAGTATATTGGTTTCACTATTATACTGATGTCGTTATCGTTAAATCCACTCCAAAAAAAAAACCAAAACAAATTATATTGGAAAAATATAACCGTAAATTCGAAAATGGTGGATGCGCCGGGTGGAATTTATTCTGATTTTCTATTTATAATCGCTAATAGCTCAAGATATTAATTAATACATTCGAATTAGTAAATTTGCTTTTTTTTTCGAATCGGGAACAATCTATTTGAAGAACACTAGATGCGTTGGATTAGAACTTTCTTGCTTAATTACAGATAATTACCCATATAATTAATGTTGGTATTATTAGTTCAACATTGCTACAACTAAATAAAGGTCATTGTTGAATATTTCAAGTGAGTAATGTTTGGTGACTCGCTGTAGTAGTCGCAAAAAAAATAAGTAAACTGTGGAAGTTAGCTGGGATTTTGCTTCATAACACAATGTTTCCGAATAAATAATTTCAACGGTATACAACTGAACTTTATCAGTGAGACGTTTCATGTTCAATGAAATATATATTTTTGTAGATTAATAAAAATTAGTGCGGATAAAAATGGTGGAGGCGCCGGGCCATAAATTATTTTATTCCATTACAGATAATTGTCTATAGGTGATATTATTATTATTTATATACTTATATAGTTGGATACAAGTTTATAAGAATGGAGCTTTCATTTGTTTAATGGCATATAGAATAAAAGCTTTTGTACGAAATTTTAGATATACTTGAAATGTAAATTGCAGCTACGTCTCTATTTCATACCTTTTGTATTGTTCAACGTTTAGTTTGAGTAACTCGTTTAGTTACATTTTAAAGTGTAATAAATTATTTACGAGGGTGATAATAAAGAAATTGATGTCGGGAAACATCGATTTCCATAGATCATTATTGTTGATTTTCTGTACAATACAAATACTGTAATAGTACAAAAGTACCATTAGGGATCATTCAATTGCCTTCTAGACGCTGTAAATCATCAGATGAGTGTTGAGTGAAAACAATTTCACTAAACTGAATCAAGTTTTTCGTTCAACAAACACCAATAATAACAATAATAAGGAGCTGTCTATTTAGTACATTTTCTATTGTCAGTTCAAATAATTATTTAACTCTTGTTGTTATCTAACTAAATTATATTGTTATTGTTTGTTTGAATTTGTTGGTTAACTATTTGGGAAATTTTTAATTTTCCGATAAAATAATCGAAACTGTTTATTCTAGAAGTTAATTGGAATTCATCAATCTTGGATTTTTAATAATTGGAAATTTGATACTTCAAATATAATTTATTTGAAATAAAATCGTTGAGAGGAAATTATAATAAATTATACTGTTTCGGCTATAAAATTCGATTTTATTTCTATATTTGTAGTGTAAATTCAATCAAATTTTACAACTACCATTAACAATTTTCGATAACAAATAACATTAGAGTTACACACATATGTTGTCCATCTATTCGATATATTTCCAATTTAATTCAACAAAACGTCGAAGTAGAATCGAAAACCGACCGAAAATTCCTTTATTTCTTTCTGTTACAGATTACCATCGATGATGTTGACTCAACTGATTAATGTAGGTGAGCAAAATCGTCAAAACAATAAAATTGTTGTATTATAGAAATTAATCAAACAAATTCACACGTTTATTTGTTCAGATAATCGAATGAAATTTACACAGCTTAACTGAAATTCCCAAATTGGCCATAAATTTGTTAAGTCGCTAAAATGTACGTTTGGTTTTTGTAAATTTCCATTTTATCATTATATTATTACAAAAATATTGGTAATAAATACTAAAAACATATATTTTCGGAGAAATTGGTTTGTTTATTTTTTTTAATGGAATTTTTGTTGTAGAGAATTGATTCTATGAAGCTTTCGATGCCAACAACTACGATGTTTTCGAAATTCAAAAGCGGTAGTGCTACACAAAGTCCTTTAGAAACGAATCCAATTGGGCAATTTTTCGAAATTGGTAAGCAAACAGCTAGTGCAGGCCCGGAATTAGTATGGCGCATTCATGATGCTTATCGGAAAAGTGATGGCAAGGTTCGTATATTTCTAATATTACTTCAATAATTCCAAATAAAGTTATTATTGTTACTAAATTCTATTATAACCATGTGGAGTCTTAAATTATGGAGTAGATATTGTCTAAGATTTTCTTCGAATTAATTAAAAAGTATAATGCCAGACGTGATGTTTTAGAAAATTAGTTCGACATTCCCGTTTTATTATTAAAATAGGGAATTCTAAATTGAAAAATTCAACATTATCTGGTTTAATGAGGAAATATATCCGAAGAAATTTTTGCTTTTAATAAATTCTCGATATGCTTCTTAAATGCATTAATATTGAAGATTTTCCAATATAATTGTTTAAATTTTAGCAGTGACGACGGTGGTGGCATTTAATTGTAATTTTTGGATAAATTATTTCCATGCGGGTTTTATTATCAATTCTTCGAGTTGTTCCTTTGAGAATTCCATTACTATTTGAATTAAAATACCAATTGAATTTATTCAAGTAGAAGGGATTCCCTACAAATCAAAGACTCTCTTCTGAATAATCGTCATGTTCAAGTTTGAATATTTTGCCATTCAAAACGATTGTACTTTTCTAACCGAACGTTCAAATAAAGTAAATTATATTTGGCAGAGTTTTATTCTTATTTGTTCACTAATAATAATCATCTTAAAATCGTCGTATTACTTTCCCTTTTCACACAAATCTCTATTTGAAAGCATTTCTATATTAGGATGGGTTGAATTTCTACATATTTTTAGTTGGGAATTATTAATTTTGAGTTGAAATTCGATGGGTGAGTTTATTTGAGAAATATTCGTTCAATAATTCGTTTGAAGTTACCGATCGTCAAACAATTTCAACTACACAAACAAACAGTTTATAACTCTGGAATTTGTTTTTATCGTTGCGAAACAATCAACAATGGCATTCTTCTTGTAAGATCAAAAGATTCGAAAAACCAAAATTCCAGAGCTCGATGATTTTAGAATAGAGTAGTATTTTGGAAAAATTCCAAATATTTCATTAATATCGAGTAAGTCAGAGAAAATTTGGAGCAAAATGGTAATTTTGTTTAAAGTTATAAATATGTCGGATAAATGCGTATAGAAAGTGATAATTATTGTCTATTTTATATAAAATTCTCTATTTATTTGGTTCAGTTTCAATTTATTATATCGTTGGTAAATTAAATTTGTCTTCTCTGTTGTTTAATTTATGTAAATAGACATGCTAGAAGCTATTATTCAATGTTAACTAATTAAATAGTGAATTGACCGTTGTTTGTGGATTTGTTCAACAATTTACTGTTCCAACTACAATTTACAGTAATAATATAAATTTTGATAATATCAAAACATCCAAGCAAAAATCCATTAAACAAGCAATTAATTTACAGAATAATCAAACTTTTTCGCAGATGCCAGTTTAGAATTTATAATTAAAAAGAGAAAGAACAGAAAAACGTGCATATTCCCATCTATACTGACACCAAAAGAAAATTGATATTTTTAAAAAAGCCTCATTTTTTCTACATCTGGAAAAGTTTTCATTAATTTTTGATAAACAGCAACGTGACGCTAAATTCAAATTAATTTCCTTTATACTTTTCCGTCTGTTTTCCCAATGGAAAATAAATTGTTTTGATATTCAACCATCAAAAATCGGAAATTTATTCTCTCAAATAACTTAAAATTTCCATTCACTAATTATAGCTGTCATAAAAAAAAGACAGCCTGTATATAGCCGATAATTGAATTGATCAAACGTACGTTCAATACGACATGATCCATCAATATACCGGATGTCCTCTATACGCCAACATACAGCTAACCAAACAAATCTACGGATCATTTGAATTATCAAACTATAGTCCATTCAGAATTCAATTTCCATAATCAATGATTTCGTATTATGGTCTGAACTCCACCTAGTACCTGTATATATTGAGATTTTCGCCTGGTTTTATATATTTTTTTCCAATTCGTGAAATCGCGCAGTATAGGGAACGGTCGGTTATTTTCTCCTTCAAATTATAAGTTATGTAAACTTTTTTCGGTAGGCTACAAAAAAACAACATTACCAAAAAAAAAAAAATACCCAATATTCGTATCGCGTTGAATATTCTGAAACTTGTAGCAATTCGTTAAAATCATTGGTATTTTTTTCTCTATCACATATTAAAATACACATACATTTATACATATAAATAAGGTAGAATGATGAAGAGAAACGAGAATTACAATAATAATGGGAGAAAAAAACAAACAAAACGGATTCCAGGATAGATAAATGAGATTTAGTTTAAGCCTGTATCAGTTGATTCCCCGAAGACTTATCTGAAATTGATTGGGTTTTTTTTTCCTTTCGACAGACCAATAGTAATGTCATTCTAATGAACGTCCAAAAATGTTGTACGATTTTTTTTCCGAAACAAACGAAATCAAGAAAATTTCGTGTAGAACAAACTTGTTGATATTATTGTCAACAGGTAGATCGGTCGTAGTACAACATTATTCAAATTCGATAATATAATTCAGAACGAATATATAATAGAGCAACTATCGGAATGAGTTTATGATTATTTTTACCTTTGATAGAATTAATTACAATAGAAGTGTTTCTGACTGCAACTACTGCAACGAACAGTTTTAATTACTTGAAAACACGTCATATACTAATTAAAATAAAGTAATATTAACTTAGTTTCGGAATAAATGGAATTCCGTATAATTTGTAAACGAATTTAAATAGAAATCAATCAAATATTATACAAAATATTCAGTTTATTGTTTCTATAATATAATATAATAGACATTCTCCCGGCGCATCCACCATTTCTATAGAATTAACAATTTCTTTAGAAATTTCTCTCTCTACAGCTTCTATATTTACCAAAATACTGTATTCCTCGACATTTTACAGTTGTTAATTAATAACAATAACCGAGCTTGTAAGTTATGATCCGCTATGGTTTTATTAAGTTCCGGTTTTAAATAATCCAACAATATTAAATTAATTAAATAATAATTAATATTTTTGTTGTTGTTGTTGTTTTATATTGGATTGGTGTGAGTTTATTTTTGTATTCAAGTTATGCATTTAAGTTCTAATATAATATTGTCGATTATTGTTGAGTAGTCACGTATAGAGATAACAAAATGAACGTCAACGAACATCCGTTGCATTCCAAGTCTTATTCCAACTCATTCGATATGGATGATACGTAATTCAATTTATTCGAACATATAACTATAATTATTGGAATTGGATGGCCGATTGAAATTATGGCTATATATCGAATTAAAATTGATATGAGGATAAATAATATTTGTTGTGTGTTATCGAAATTTTTTGTTTTCAACAAATCATTAAAAATTTATCATCTCAATTAATTTAATGATTCTATAAAATTTATGATGGAACAAATTATTATATCGATTAGTTGTTGTTATCCTAATTGATTGCGGAATTAATTGCCAGACAATCTAGAATTATGATTCTATTTTATTTAACTATAGAATTGGAATAGGTTAGTTATAAGAATTGGTTCCTGTAACAATGATAATATAAACACGGGAAGATTAAGACGAACTTTGGATATACTATAATTTTAAACAACATTGTATAACAGCTCATTTATAATAGTAGTGTTCGTTATTTGATATTATATATTATGTAGAGAGTAACAAAGTTGTTGGAATATTAAACGGATTAGTTCGATTAAATTTGAATTGATGTAGTTTATCAACTAAAACCATGGTTGGATATTGGAGAATTAATTATTTGATAATAGTCTAAGGAATTTTGATTATTTTGGTCATTCAACGGAAATTTGGCAGAAAATCACATACCAAATTCAATCGATTTCACAGTAACAGATGGTCTATTCAACATAACAAAGTACTGCTATAGATTTTTGGGCATTGCATTCTGGATATCGAGCAGAAAAATATAACTCAATATTAAATTTATAAATGTTTCAACTGAATTTCTCCACAATGAAAATAGTAGAAGATGCAAATCGGGAGAAGTCAGTTCTGGACTAGTCTTGAATTTTCATGGAAGATTCGTGATTGCTTTCGTCAACCTTCCTCTTTTTTCCTGTCGAATGGCTTGGTGTAGTTTGCTACAAACATATAGTGATGTCTTCTGTTACGACTCTAGAAATCAACAGTAATCAGTAATAAAGCTTCTAGAAACGCTGGTCTAATGCTGAACTAATAAGTACACGAAATTATAAATTATTCATTATCTCAATTATTCTATCAATTTATTTTCCTCTTCCAATATTATAGATGGTACTACAATTTTGAGTTTGCGTTGCATCATCAAAAGTGATTCAAGTATATAAATTGAGCGATGATATATCTATCCAATTCTAGTCAAAGTGAAGAGAGATAATCTCGCACCATCAACAACTATCAATCAATTTGTTATTAGTTCAGTTAATGAGATTTATACGAATTGAGGTCAATCATTAATATATTAACAATTCAAAATCTATATCAAATATCGATCTATATTGGATAGAAAACAAAGAAAAAAAAAAGAAATATGGCCATTAATATTATTTATTTATATACCAACAATCAACTTTAGCAATTAAATTCGATTAATAATAATAAAACAACTTATGATTGTTATTTCGATTCAATTAAAATTGCTTTTATTAAAGCGAAACTGTAAATAAGTTTCTATTAAAGTTGCATTTATTAAATTTAATTATCAATCAATACGAATTTTCGATATATGATTTAATGGTTATAGAATAAAATTAATAATAATGGTGATGGGAATTTGTAGAGGCATTCAAGTTTATCGGAAACCTACGACAATTATTAGAAAATAGGTCATCATAATATCGATTCGGAACGATCTTTTCCGCTATTTTAGTCCAATGATACAGGTATATAAGCCAAATTGAAATTGAAACTGAAATATTGATGGCTTTCACAAAACTATTGTACCACAATTATAATCTACCGAAAACAAAAAAAAAAACAGCCAATTAGCTTTGTAATCATTTGCGATTAGCATCAATTTGGTGATAGACCTATTTAGATGATTATCTATTATTTCATTTCATAAAACGTAATATGGATTTTTATTCCTGTAAAGTGGGATAATGGCATTAATATTGCGGTGGAAAGTTTCCAAAACGAAATATTTATCATAAGAAGATTAGTCAGCTCCATGATATATTGCTTTTGTTTCCAAAGTCTCCAAAATTAGTTTTTTTTTGTTTTTTTATAAAATACAAATACCAAAAACTTCCGATATTTTGATTCTAACTAATAAAGATTTCAAAAAATCACTAAGCTTACGAGTGGTGATCCAAAAGTGAATGATTACTCTTGGATCACCACTTACTTATATCTTGATACTCCCAAAATGTTTCTACAGCGACCATCACCTGTCTATTGTCTTCAAATTTTTTGCCCCTAAGCTGTTTCTAGAGCCGACGAGACAAATAGAAGGTGATATGACCTGAAACTTTTTACAACTGCCGTATTAGATCCATATGGCCTCAGCTAATTGTTTGATGGTCGATCTTCGGTCAGTTAGAGCTCGATTTTCGACTATGGGATGGTCGTCTTTTACGATGTTCATTTTCTGGATTATTCTACCCTACTTCTTACACCGACATGCAACTGTGAGATATGAAGGGGCACCCAGTCGGCATGAATGTCTTTAGAAGACATTTTTCTTAGACAGAAGTTTTCGATGACGTCTCTGATTATGTTTTTCTCTCTTTCATTTTAAGTCTCCTATCACTGTTCGATAGAGACAAACTCTTTGATATTATAGCATATTTTATTCGATATTGAAATAGTTTGAATTGTTCGAATTTATATTCGTTATAATTAAAATTACTCTAGTCAAAATATAATCACGACACAACCTGTCGTTCATAATGACAACAACGCCAACCCTATTATTATTACAATAACAAATCGATTGAAAAATATTCCTGTTTGTTGTTATAATTCCAGGAGTGTTCAGTTTTTCTATTCGAGAAACGTTGTGCTGAAAAATTACATAAACCAAAACGTAAAGAAACTGTAACGGAGATACTACGTAGTTCTGTACGTGAATTGGAACGTTTCCGACATCCGAAAATTCTACATGTCCTACATCCAATTGAAGAATGTGCTGATACTTTAGCATTTGCTTCGGAACCAGTATTTGCAAGTTTAGCTAATATTTTAGCAGCTCAAGAACATGAACGGAATCTACCAGCTGGCCATCAACAATTACAACAACACCAACAACAACAACAACAACAGCAACAACAACAAAATTCACAAACATTATCAATACGACCGGCACATGCTAGAGAATATTCATTCTTAGATATTGAATATAAATATGGAATTTTACAGGTAAGTTTTTATTTTTTTCTTGTATTTCTATAATCAATATAGAGATGCAACAAGTGCTTAATGATGTCTAAACTTATTCCGTTAACCAAATATTTGATGATGACGGTTTCTTTGAATGTATAGAGATTGAAATCGAGTAAATAGAAAAAATAAGAAAATTATATACTTGGAAAAACGAATTTCCATTCAATTTTCTTATAAATTGATTTTCTAAAATTTGTCTATGTTGAATTTGTCGTGTCGTTTGTAAAATTGTTTATGTAAATCAAACAATCATGAAAGGAAATTCATTTGATTTGGAAAATTTGTTGATTATTTATATCAGAATAAAATAGAAAAAATCAGAAGAAGAAAACTGGGTGAAATATGTTAATAAAATAATAAAGATCAAAGCAACAACAAAGGCTAAGGAAATGTTTCTTTGTTGTTTTGTTTTGTTGTAATGATAAGAAAACAAAATGAATCTGGTAGATTTTATTAGTCACGGATATTCTTGTTGAATTCAAGACAATATTTTGATCTCGATTTCCAATTTCTATTTTCCAGTCTATATTGATGACTATTATCATTTATATGTGTTGATTGATCTTGGAATGGAAAATCAATAGAAAATCCTGTCTCAAACAAGATGGAAAATTGACATTGGGAAATTATTAGATGTTAACATAAATTTTACACCATCCCTATCGAATAATTCATAATTAACTTGTTAATTATAAATTTATACAACATATAGAATTGACTTACAATTAGTGGAGTTATATAGCATATCTTAATGACAAATAATTGCTTTAGAAATTTGTTATTTCGGGTAAAATCTATATATACCTACATCGAAATTTTCCAGTTATAGAAAATGTTGATTTTCCGACCTTTTCCTCGCAAGTACATACATATTCAAAAGCTGAATGTACATATATTATCGAATAAGGGGGTCTGTTAGATCATAAATAAATAATTCGCCAATTTGCATTTAAAGAGTTGAAATGGTGATAGACCATGATCAACATGTTTTTTGGCTTCCCGTAATCTTCATATTTCGTTCAGCGTAAAGTGGAGCGCTTGTGGAGTTTGTACTTGAAAGAATCCTTTGAACACTACCGATTGCGATAGAAGCAACTTTTCGAACAGCTACACTAGATTTTCGATTTTTTTACATTGTGACGATGCTCATCTTCTCGCACCAGCATCCAACTGTAGAATAATATCTAGTAATTTTTGGTGGATTTTTTTTTTAGGCAGAAGTATTCGATGACAGCTCCGACGTTTTTTTCTCCATTGAGGTGCTAAGAAGACATAGACTTATATAACCATCTATTATGTTTCTCTCTAGGTCGTACCTTTTGGAAGTTCTATCGTCGATTACTCCGCTCAAAATATTCTCTAAGTGCCCTGATGTACAATTTCAAATAAGTAAACCATAGTCTACGTTACCATATATACGTTACCAATGACAACACAAATCTGCTGAAAAGTCTAGAAAATATCTCTTTCAATGTAAAACCTTTCTTAGACAGATACCTCGTTTGAACGGACACTTTTCGTTTTCAAGTGCTAAATTAATCAGGTTTTGTTGAAGTCAAGTTAATGGAAAAAAGCTCAGTTAATATGGAATATTTGACTGGCGATATTAAGAACAATATTAAGAAATTCCTTATGAATTATGGAACAATGGGAAATTGAATTCATTCTCTTAGAAATATTGGAATCTTGTATTATTTCCATTTGAATATTGAAAGTTATCAATTATGGAGAAATAAAATTCAGAAACTTCACCAAGTAATGGTGCTTAATCATTCTCTTGAATACTTCTAGATTGATGTTGTACTGTTGATCCCATCCGGAAATATAATTTATTATGATTTGTATATCTTTGTTTTATTTATACAAACGATATTTATTGGTTGATGTGAATTTTGTACACTAAACAGCCATCCAAATCTAAATTTATTTATATATACATATACGACTTGGAGATTCGCTGGTATTCTCAACAAATTGAACAACGTAAATTCCTGTAGATATTATAAATAAAATATTCGAACAAAAATTTCAATTTATTTTTGATTTATTCATTCTTCACTTTTGGCGTTGTTTTATGAGAATAATTGGGCTCATTTTCTATTTGATTTTGATCCATAGATGCTCGGTCCACTAACCATTTCTTTAGTGAAAGTGCCCAAATCGACCCAACAATCAGAGGGAAATATTTAAATTGAGTGGAAGAAGAAATTGTTTATTCGTTGCTCCTTTATCCAAAATGTATACTTTCCAATAATTGTCTAGGTCCAGTTGGGACATCTAAAATCGTGATGTTTTAAACTCCGTGCCGGATTAGGACATTTTAAATTTGTCTATCTGTTTCATGGGTCGAATTGGGCATCGCCCTCTAAAAGCAACTACAGATTTGTTAGGTCCTTTTGATTTTGATTCATCAACTAACTAATAATTAATTAATGAGATGTATGAATATTTAATTTGGACTAATAGACCAAAAAATTAAATAGTAAATTTTATAGTAACTTCTTTATAATAACCATTAAAACTAGATTTTCAATAAATTCCCAATTTATTTACAGTCGAAATTCAAGTATTTCTAAAGATATTTCCGAATTAAAAGTCTAAAATTATAATTTTGAATAATTCTCTGAAGTGAAAAATTTGCATCTTTAAAAATTTAATTCAAAATACTGAAGATAATTAAAATTCTTTTAAATTGAAATTAATTAGAAGCTCGATCTCCCGGAAAAAAAATAGGCTCTTTGGCATGAAAGTGTTTTTTTTACAGTTAGACTTGACATCAATCATTATCAGTAAAATTATAATTTTTCATTATTTTTCTTTATAAATTAACAATTTCTTTATTATTCATAGTTCAATATAATGGAATGCTGAGCAAATGGAATTCAGTTTCTAACGAAAAATCATCTTCCCAATTCGATTGTTTAAAATTTTTTTATCGAATCGAACGATCGATTGTTGTTTTATCAATACAAATACCAATAATTTTCTTTGGTGGAGTTATTTGTTTGTTTCTACATTCTGAACATTCTCACTTCTCACCAATTAGTTGTAGGTGTGGATGAGAATAATTGAATTGTGAAGTTAAATTCGAAGACTGAATTTCCTGAATATTTCATCTTGCATAGTTTCGAAGCTGACACTAAGCAGTAGATTGGCATTTTTAAATTTCAATAGAAAGAGATGTTTCTAATGCAATTAGTAGAACTGTCACTTTGAAAATTTCTATCCAAGGATCCAAAAAAAAAATATATTTATATACAATATTCCAATTTCAACTATACTAAATTATTTTGTAATGATTTTATGTCTAGAAGAATTATGGTGTTTCTAAATAAATTGTGAATGGATTAGTTGGTAGTTTCATTTAGTGTCGAATTATGTGATCAAGTTGGATTAATTAAAGATATTTCGTTTCAGATAACAGAAGCTCTATCCTTTCTACATTACTCTGGACACGTGTTGCATCGCAATGTCTGTCCTGCTAGTATTCTAGTTACGAAAAGGGGCACATGGAAACTGGCTGGTTTAGAATTTACAGGTAAACCACAAATTATAAATATAGCAAATCGAAATATCAATTGCAATTATGAAATATCAAACAAATGAGCAAATTTTTTATAACGTAGGTATATATGAAAATGGGAATCTGGTTGATGGCCGGCCTTGTGTGCGCATAACGTCCCACAAAATCAATATCAACTGGCCGGAAGATTCTCATTCACCTTTACAGACAAATTATAAATTGTCCCCCTTGAAAATGTTCCGGATATTCATGCTGTCATTTAATAATTTAATAAATCCAACGTTAACACGGATACTATTGATTGTAAACAATTTTATAATTAACTTGTAAATTGCAAATTTACGCAACTTAGTTTGCGAAGTAATTTTGGACGTTATTGTTGATGGAAAATGGAATTCGAACTGACATTAAACTATTAGTATGTCGATAATTTTCTAATAATAAAACTTTCACCAAGTATATCTTTGAAAGTTATTCGATAATATTTACGCCGAAAACTGTTGAGAATTTAAGAATATTCCCCAGTTAGAAGAACAAATTCCTGAAACTGCCCAAATATTTCAGCACAAAGCGTGGTCCAAAAGTAATGATAATAATCGGGCTATATCTGTAAAGTGGGATAGGTGCTCGAGTAATTCGATACCCGCTTCTCGGTCAATAGAGTAAGAGCCAAAAAACTGTTTGGATCAGAATGGTAATATTCAAGATTTTCTTTTGAAATTGTCGACTAGTTGCTTTTTTCTTCTGGATACGCAACGTGGAGACACCTTGTTCATACATTGCGTCATCTAAGGATACTCTGAACACCGCTCTATGAGATCCGTGTGATTTCAGATAAAGCTATAGACCTTCGATTTGTTTCACATTTTCGCGAAATTGGGACGTGGATGGTCTTTCTTCGCGATGCTCCTATCCTGCGGTTGTTCCGTCCAGATTTGACTTCGTTTTCTCCCATTTTCTAGCTAACTCTCTGACTACTTGTATTTAAATGGTTGTAACTATTGTGGGATTAAGCTCGCGATGGCCACTGGAAATATCCGACTATCATTATCATTACTTTTGAATCAGCCCTCGTAGCTTAACTTCCAATTATGATTATATGATTAGTTTCGCAACTGTTGCTCTAATTTTATTTCTAAAAAAAATTTCTCCACAGAACGTGTCAATGATGTGGATGGTGTTGAACCAGTTCCATGCCAACCTTGGACTTCCAGACTTTCTAAAATGGCACAACCCAATTTGGACTATACCGGTAAGTTTTTCCATTGTTATTCAAACGTAACAAATTTGCTGAGAGAACCCATATACATAAATATCTAATTATGGGACAACAATAAAATTGTGAATTATTAATTTTGGAATAAATTGATTGGATTAAAATTGATAAGGCTACCTAACAAGGATACTTATTGGATTATTTCCATCAAAATAATGTACAGGTAGTGATTGACGAGAAAATTATAAAATTTCAAACACAAAAAGTATGCTGATGGAAAAATTAATAAATAAGCTATAGGTATATATAGGAAAAGTTTTTGGTAGATTTCAATGGAAACTTGGAAATATAAAGATATATAGGGATATAGGTATAGAAAGTTTTGTAAATTTTCCTCTTGATGAATCTTTGAAAATTCTAAGCGTTCCGATAAGGAAATATGAAACTTTTTTTTCATTATGAAAAAATAAAGTTCAACAAAAATTTATTACAATTTCACTTTCAAAAATATAAACAATATAACAGTCTAGAAAAAATAAAATGAAAAATGAAATGTAATTCCATCATAAAACAAATATTTTTGGATTACAATGTCTGCAGGGTTGAAAAGCTCTATGAAACACAATATAAATATCAACTCTCGATCTATACAAAAGCTGCGTGTAAATTTGAATGTAAATTGAATATGACGGATAATTTCGAAACAAAACAATACAGAAAAAACGATTTATGAATTTTTAATTGAGATGATTAAGAGAATTACAACAGTGTGCCGTTCCAACAATAATTTATTTCGATGAATTCGTTTTTGTTCTGTTGTTTTTTTTTTTTTGAATAAATTCCACGAATTTTATACTGAACCAATATTTTTAGATTCAAGAATCTGGATTAATATACACGCGTTTGTGAACTGAAAACGCCTGAAGGAGAATTTCCCAATTTGTTGAAGCTAATATTTCTATAATAATTATTAAAATAAGTTTGAAAAGACCAAATTTTTCAGGTTGATAATAATAAATTGTTTTCGGGGCTTTTGTAGATTTTCAGTCCAATTTGAAAGATCGAGTCACTTTCATGGCAGAAATTTAAATTAAATTTTTTTCTCTATAGAAAAAAAAACGCAACAAACAACTTCAAAAGTTCACATTTTACAACCTACTGAAGTGGAAATTAACAATATCGTACCTTGCCAAATTTATTATTCACTCATAAATAACTCATTAAGTTTTGTTTTTCTGCTAATATTGAATCTATAGCATAGAACTTATTTAATTAGCTTCCAATTAAGTGCTATATCCGTATTCGTTAGTGTAATTCCAATTTTTCCATTGATTCTATCTAGAAATCCGATGAATCTTCCAAATCAGACAGGCCCCATTGCCATATATGTCGGATTATAGAGACACTCAACTGTAATAAAATGTGAGATTTCCTACTACAAATCGAAAAAAAATTACAATAATTAATTACAAGATAGCAATTCTGCGTAAGGTAGAATCGTGCAAATCGAGGCTTGTAATTTATAATTAGTAATCGTGTGGAGTAAGCTGAAATTTCGTCGGATTTCAACGAAAATATTAAAGGGGAAATTGTGTAATTCAGCTAGCGTGTAAATTGAATTTAATTAAAAATTAAACTAAATTCAACATGCACATTTCTAAAGCTTCCACACATACACACACACACACACACAAAATGAATAAATAATATATTGTGTAAAAATGGTGGCGAAGTACTCTTTTTTTTCTCCTCCATAACTATACGTCAGTAGAAATTTGACAAATCCAGAAAAAGTTCGTAAGCTATACGTGTCTAGATTTCGATGAATTCAACACTTGACTTGCATTAGAAAATATATATATATATAATAAATATCAGAACATTTTTTATTGAATTGAAAAAATTTCGATTATGTGCAAAGTTTCTTGGATGTAAAGCAAACTGTGAACATTATAAAATGATATGGGAATTTCATTGCAACAATACATGAAAGGATAAAATGTTAGAGAGTAGCAGGGACTTTGGGAAATATTTGTGACAACAATCAAATATTTCGAATTAAATTCGCTATAACAAATTAAATTGTTAGTTATGTAGTCAAATATTGTTTTCAGGAGATTACGATAAATTCTGGAATATTGCAAATTTCCATCTAATTTTATTCAGTAAGTAGTATATAAAAAAAAAAACTTGGTAGACATTGATTGAGGGAAATTTACAATTTTTATTAGACTTTCATCCATAAAGAGCTTTTCTCTGTGAGTAAACAACTAGAGTGAAATTTCATAGCCTCGCGAACCGCTTTCTTTTTATTTCGTTCTAAAATTCAACTATTTTAATTTGCCAAAAATAAACAGTTTTAAATATCACGATATTGTAGTCAATTTCTGACAATATCAGTTTAATAATAAGACAGTTATATCCATTACAGACGGTTGATGATAATCATAAAGCTCATATCGTTTGACATGAATATATATTAATATAATGTCCTCTAAACACCGACAATGTTACAGGAATAAAGCAGGAATATCTGTCAACCAGGTGTATAATTAAAGTTATTACCAGCTACATGATGTAGTACAATATTATAACAACCACATTTATACTAGGATTCAATGCAATATTGTACCGGGATCTTAATATCAAATTCTCTATTAATTCAACTCATCTCTCCAATTCCTTTTTTTTTCTTTCTGTTTTTTTTTGATTAATTGAAGTACCGAATTCCCGCTAGAAAAGCTTTGAAATTTTTATAGCAAGCTTCATTATACCATGGAATCCATAAATCTTTTGTTCTATTCAAATATTTCAGCACGATTAGCTTTTGTATTCGAATAATATGTAAGTTTGAAATTTTGGAAATGCCATGTATGTTGAAGTTTGAGCTTTATGAGATTGATATATGAGTTGAGAGTTGGAAATCTGAAATTTTCAGGAAACTAACACCTTACCATCATCATCATCAACTTTGAGATTCCGTTAGGTGTGGTTTAAATATTCTCATTTATCTACTACCAACAGCTAATTGGAGAGATGTGAGATTGTTCATGGTGTATGAATACATAAATTTTTCCACCAATCAGATAAGACGATTTGATTTAGATAATTTTCATCGAATACTAAAAGTTGGATAAAATTCCGCGAATTTGAAGAAATTGCATAGTTTGAACTTTGAAATTATGTGACAGAGAACTGAAATTTTTAGGAAATCAAGTTTCAACTTTAGAATTTAACTTTCCTCATCCACACCACTTGATTGGAGCGATGCAAAAATGTTCAGCTTGTATAAATGAATAAATAACTTAACCAAAGACAAGGTTGAGTCTGTGAAATAAGATGTATGTACGGTACTACGTCCTAGTCGAGTTGCTCCAGTTGACAACGAGAAATATAAGCAACATACAGTCGAGCGTTGTCGATTTGTCGTGAAGATGCCCAATGGAGCGTCTAAATTGGCAGGTCATCCCTATGAGGAATCCAAAAATCGTACCGCTTGTCGTTCTCATAAAGAATCCAACTCTGATCGCCAGTCACTACATGTACTAAAAAACCTTTGCGATAGAAAGGCAGGAGATCCATGAAGATCCATATGATGTTGTCTATTAAAATCAAAAAATTTACAGCTACCAGTTTCTTCTATTTTTAATGAGCTTTTATGGAATAAACAACCCTTTAGAATTCCAGTAATGAATACAGCTTGATTATTATTTCTATTTTCATTATTACGTGTTTTATAAAGCGAAATTATACCTGAACAAGTTGTTAATTTGAAAACTTTTCCTCCTACTCGAAGCATCGATTTATTTAAATTTTATATCCCATTCGTTATATCGTAAATATAAATAAACAGGTCATACTAATTATTCATTTAAAATGAAATAATCCCGGCATATTGGTTGTTTAATATAAAATTGTATCAATTGAGACAACCTTGCAATTTATCATAGAAATAGCTAGCTGATGGAAAATGATTTATTTATAGATTGAGTTGGTTGGTTGTTCTAGAGATTTATTAGAATCAATCGAATATTATTATTGAAAAAAAAAACAAGCAACAAAATTGAGTTTGGTGAATTGGCAATCATATTCGTTATTTTCAAATCATCAAATTAATTATTTATTCAAGATAAAAGTTTTTGATAATAACTTTTAACAGCAATCGTTAAATAATTGCCCTCCTAAGTTAGATCGTTCAAATTATGGAATGAAACTTTAAAAATCACGAAAACTTTTCCTCATCAATCCAGAAGATTTTATCAAACAGTCCAAGTGTGTATATTAAAAAAAAAAATTAGATATAGACAAAAAAAAAAAACAGGAGAAGGAAACTAATATCGCCAGACAAAATCTTGAAGAAAGTTATAATTTTTTTCGGGAAGATATCTATACAATAATCAACGTCGTATAGCCAGATTTTTATAGAATCTCCAACTAAATTGGTTTATGTTCCGATGGAGTTGAGAAAGATTTATATTATTATTGTTATTACTGGTGGTTTGAAAGTTTCCAAGTTCAATTTATGGATTATTGTAATTTCACCCGACTTTTATTAAAACAAGAAATAATCTCTCTCTGCAATAAAAGTTATTTATTTAAATTTAAAATTTCGCTACTACTTAAATATTTCTGTATTTCTATTTTTATATCGTAATTCATTCGAAATAGACCTCTTAGTAGAATACAGTATACAGTTTCATTTGATATATAAGATCCTTTGCACATACAGTATAGAGAGTCTAGCTTATTTTACGCGGATTTATACGCGCTCATCAAAAAATAAGTATTTCCATTTCCAATATGCATAACCTTATTATTTATATGGAGACAAGCCGACATATACAATCATAAAATTTACCACAACGAATACTACGATGACTCTAAAAATTGATTTGTGCTAGTGATACGAGCATATACCACAAATTCGCGTAATCAAATTGAACAATTCTCAATTGTGTGTTGTATTGACATCTCAACCATGAATAAATTGCAAAGCTTCCGAAACAAAATTGACGAGTAATATCCAAAATCGGAAAACCAATAGCATAGCCGTTATATGCTCTAAAATCTAGCATATCCCTTTTTGGACATGCTGAATTTGATTCCTGATTTGACTGTAAATCGAGGCTCTACTGTAACCGAAAAAAGACAGATAGGGAGTATGAACGAGCGTCTACTGTATTTTGAAAGTACAATGTCGTTTATCTTAACTTTCTATTAACAATACTGTCTAGTATTGTAGTAGTAGTAATGGTAGTCGTAGGCTTTTATTAAATTGATAAGGAATCTCCCCCCGGATGTTCTTGTCACAGTTCTATTTACTTTAACAATCACAAAGATAACATTCGAAATAGTATTGTTAGCAAAAAATTTAAGGGTTGATAATGAATTGAATCAAGAGACATTGTTTCCTAATTCCCTCGAAAAATTAACTAAATATTTGCTTTAAAAATAATTTATTGATGAATATTTCTTTTTTTGCAAACTCTCACTTAACTTTTCATAATCTTAACGGAAAACTAATTAATTAGAAATTATGAAACAAGTTCATCTAATAAATAATTCTATAATTTCGGATAACTTGTTCCTAATAAAGTCCTGTAGCTACAAACTTTTGCAAACTTGTTCACCTTAATTATTTGTATAAATAACTGTACAGGAAATTTCGATAATAAAAGTGAGCTTTGAAAGGCGTAGAGCTTTGGTATTAGCTACAAAATTGTCGAAACTTTGATGATAGTCATTTTGATATGTATTGAAAATTATGTTGAAGGTTTTCTTTTGCCGATTGTCGTGGAAAAATCATAAATTACGATGTGGATAGAGCCATCTTTTTTTCCAAGAGAATTGATGTTGCAAAAGTTTAATGTGTTTTTTGTTGACGGCCTCTATTTACTTTCACGTAAAATCTTTGTATAGTTTGAGTTGGTAAGAAATATATAACTAGGGGAATTTGATAGAGTCGTTATTTCATTTTAATGACAAAAATCTCGAATTGGTCGAATTATTCGATTCAAAAAGTGATGATACACAAAAATCTAAGAAGAAATAGAGAAGCAAGCGTAAGAATCGTGGTTATATACACCGTCATACTTTGGACAGACGCGGGCACAAGACTAAAATTACCTCTCTCAGCCGGAAACGGAAACAATTCGAAGCCAAACGTCCGTTCGTTGTCTTTCTTTTGAAACGACACCGACACAACATTTATTTCACACTCCATCATTTTCCTCTCTCAAAATTCTAATTTTCCGAAAATTTTTGAGAAACAAATTCCACATAAGACACTACTACGTTACCAATAACAGCAGTTTTAGGCAATATCTCAATCAAGCGAGAACCTCTCTTAAACGGATAACTCTTCATGAACGGACACTTATCATGTTTCTGTAGGTGTCCCTCAAGAAATTCCGTTGTGAACCATTTTCAAATGTGATATAGCATTTTTTTTTTCTATAATCCGGTAGAATTATTTTCGCAAAAATAAAATACTTACGGATAAAATATTCCGCCTACCATAGAGCAAAATAATTTCTCTATGAAATCTCAATACAGAACGTTTTTCCTTAACAACTATACCAACTATCTCCGAGTTCGCTCTACCGATCTTTATCACCCCGATTCCTTGGAACATTCAAGCCATTTGACCCGAGTATGATGTTTCGTTTTATGTCTGTTCATAATGAAAAATTCTGCTGATCT
>JAZBGX010000843.1:7344-24105 GCA_037414775.1 Zonitis immaculata | reverse complement strand
TTGGAGAATGGAATCTTCCCGATTTCTCTAATTAAATCTTAAATATGCCATGCGATATTAAAATTGTTTGGCATATTCGAAAGAATGATTTTCCATTATTTATCGGATAACTCGACTTTTCCGTATTGTTTTTTCTTTTTCAATCACAATTATTGATTTTATTATCATTATTTTTTATTTTTCAGTAATATCACTTGTCAGTTTATCGAAAACTAAAGTTGAACTTTATTCGTTTGAAGCAGGTGAGCAAAAACAAACAAAACCCAACGAAAAAAAATAGAATAAAATTCTATATTAAATTGGTTAGACTTTGTTTCGAAATTATATCTCGACTAACTTTTGCTGAAATTCAAACTGTACAATTTTACGCGGATTCATTATAACTTGTTCAAGTTGTAACTTCACCAGCTCTTTAACACTCTGAATGATCATTAAAATTGTTTTTTTTTTTTGGTACGTTGGTATTCTACAATGAAAGGTCAAAAAGTCACACATACAAAATAAAATAGGAGAGAATTAATTTTCAACGTTCGAACTAATTAAAAACAATAAACTCGTATTTAATTGAGTCTAGTTGGAATAGAAAAAAAAGAAACTATATTATTATAAATATTCCATCTATTTGAATCGATCAGATTTAATGAATCGACATTCATAATTAAAGTTCACTCAATAATTAGCACCATCGAAGAAAAAATTCCGAACGAAAGGAAGAAAAAAAAAAACCCAGCATCGTTATTGATGGAATTTTTCTATATAATCAATATAGGAAAAATGTAGGTCAACTAAATTCTTTTTTTCTGTAAATTTTATTATTATTATTACTATTATATAAGATTTCTTTTAATATGGAAGCAACTGGACGGGAGTGGACCAATAATGAACGAATTATTACCCATCAGGGACACTCTACTTATTTGTAATGACGGCATTTGAAATATTACCAGAAATAAAGGAGAAAATGACCATTTCTACGAGGATGAATCAAATATAAACGAGCCTTTTTTATTTACTACATAACCTCCTCTATTTAACACATTTTTACCTATGTGTTGATAATTTTTCCATTCGGTTTTCTTAGCAAAAAGTTGGACCGGTATCCAACTAGGTGTCTCCAAAGGTTTCTTCAAACTTCAAGCATTCGACACGTATGAGAATCGCAAACTGTAAAAACTGGACTGTAACATGCAAAATCAAGTGTTTTCCAGTGCATTTCCACCAATTTCTACTGCCTCAAACCTGCTATGTTATCGTTCAACTTAAGCCTCAATTAATCCAAAAACCATAGTAGTAGGTTGCATTATTGGTCCGACTTCTTCAAAACGAGTTTGAAGTAATTGAGAAATACAAACTCGTGCAGCTTTTTGATTGTCATTCCAACAAGAAGATAGGATTTTTCTGATGCTCCATCGCTTTCTGATGATTGATCGGACACTACCACCGAAATTTGGAGCACTGTAGAAAGTCGCTCTCTCCCTTTGATAAATAACCTCACGAGCATGCTCAATATTTTTTACTGGTATGAAGAACACTGGGAATGCACTCGATTCGCAACACGTTTCTGGCCTTTTCAGTTTTGGCTATGAAAGAGTATCTTCCCTGAACTTTCGGGTAGTTTTATGTTGTCGCACGGGCAAGGAATTTTATGACTCAATAGGAATGGACATACTCCTCGCACTTATCATAAAGGCTATGAAATAAAGCACAAGACAAGCCGATTGGTGTGGTTGTTTCCATCTAGGCAGAGCACCACCTAATGACTTCAACAGCCCAAACACTTTCAGCTCATATTTGACCGCTCCGTGTATATCTTGATAGTTATAAACAAATCGTTGTATATTGGCCACGTGCACTCAGACTTATTATTTAATTCAACTGATTCAATAATAGTTCCTAATTTATTATAATAATCCATTTAAATCACCACCTCTCCCACATGTAACGGTTGCTATTGTTACACGACTACCAGGACATACATCAACTGGGAACGTTTTCGTTTTGTTCTGGCAAATACTAGAATAACATCCAATTATTATGATACGACATAAATAATATCAATGTAGTTCCTGATTTATATATATACACAATCCAAATATTGATTATTAATTAATTATTAAAATGTTTGGTTCGAAATTAACAATGTTTATTTTTATTTGTTTCAGTCGTTTCGATTGATACTTGTTGATATGCAAATTCAACATTTACGTTTGTTTCACGAGGACCAATCTTGTATTATTGATTTGTAAATTCCAACAATATAACGGTTGTTTTTTTTTTAGTTGAACGTATATTTCAAACAAAACTGTTTTAAATCACGAAAAGTTATGCGTCTTTGTATGTATTTGTGTGTGTGTGTGTATATATATATATAGGTTTGTTCGTTCCATTTTTCCCTCGTCTCTAGTGGCTAAACCGTATGTTTCCCTTGGAACATTGGCGAAAACTCATAGTTTTCCCTGTACTCATTCCTGGATCAATAATGCTAAATTCATGACTAGCTGAGAGTTTTATAAGCAGATTAGATAGTAAAGGTCCTCTCTTATATCCTTCAAGTTGTAAAGCTTATACAGATTGCAACAATAATCTATAGTTGTTGTTGTTTTTTTTTTTTTACTATTTTCGCATACTTATCTATGTTGGTTTTTTCAAAAAAAAAAATCTTGTTTTTCCTTTACAAATCGTCTATCCCGATTTCAAGATTATGAAAAAAAAAAATACAACTATAAAATCCAGATGGGATTATCGTCGGAATCCTTGATTCTCCCTTTACTAGAATCACATAAGTCATAGAGCGTAACAACAATAGGCAAGAGAAAAAAAAAATTCTCTTTCTTTCCATTTTAATTTATTGACGAGTTCTAGATTCTTATTTTCAATAGAATTATATGTATAGATATGGAGTTATACATATTAAAGTGAAGATGTACCGTTTCCGAAACAAAACCGGAAACGCGTGGAATTCATAATGAAGAATTATCCACGTACATTATTTAATAACCGGAAATTCCGTATATATAAAGATCGTGGAGTGTATATATATATATATATATAGAAACATGGATTCATGAGGGCGTAACGGGTCTTAATATAATTCTCCTGAAACTGGCTGAAAAACAATAGTTGTCATCAATTTTAAATTCGAGACGAAAATAATTCTAATTTCATACTATTATTATATAATAGTATACCATAAATATATAGGTATATATAGTCCTATTATTATGATGTATTGGGTATTACTTTAAAATAATTGATGATCATGTGGTGAATTCCAAAACAACAATAATAATGATAGCAGGAACGTTGTTTGAAATGGAAATTGATATGTAATGGGCGAGACACATGGAACACTCCCGATTCAATGATAATCTATAACACGTTTGCTTTTTAATAAAATATTGTATTACGTTTATAGGGTGTCCAGAAATTGGACCAAGACCAAGACTGACTCAACAAATGGAACCGTCATCAAATACTTTCACCGACTTAGTAGAAACATTGAGAGTTTAAATTGGACAGAACATCCACTCACTACAAAAATGTAAAAATCTAGTTTTAGCTGACTAAAGTGTGACTACCAGACATTTAACTAAAGTCACAAGGATCTCATTCGGCAGTATTTAGAGAGGCTTTTCTTCACATAAGACACATGTCCGCTTGTTGGAGTTGGAAGCGACTATTCCTTACCGAAACCGAAGAAATTCATAGTTGCAAGCTTTGTGTAGCAACTCAAGTTGTTAGATTTGTTTTGAAAAAGTATGTAACTCTTGCAGATTCTTACTACCCTAACCATAGTAGAAAGCGATCAAGAAATAAAAAGCGAGCTGAAGTGTTGTTCCATTAGGACAATGCAACTACACGTAGAGGCGAAGTTGCAGGAAATGGATTTCGAATCACTCGAATACCTTTCCTATTCTACAGATCTAGCTCCTCGGCCTTGGAAGCAGCTCAGAAATAAGAAATTTGGAGACAATAGCGAGGTCAAGCAATTTGAGAGACAAAAATAATTTTAATTTTATCGAATGAACCTTGTGTGGCATTAGAATATGTCGCCATCAATTCGTGGACATCTTGTATATTCACGGCGACATTTACACTTGATATAGTTAATGTCCAATGAATTCGCAAATAGGAATTTGATGTGTGTTCGTATATAGAAGCATTTTGGTGAATGATTAATAGCTGAAAGTTGCATTGACGAATTTATTTATATTTTATACTCTAGAGTCGAATGACATGAAAATTCGATAAATCAATACACTCACCACCTATATATATGGAATTTTTTAACTATTTCATAAAAGGACGATAAAATTGAATAAAAAAAAACAAAAAACGAATGTGTGCTGTTGCAGCAGCGGCATATTTTTGTTGAAGAGGAAAAAAAACCGGATACTACTTTTCAACAATTCTTTTCATCTTCCTTATTGTTTTGCTGGTGTTTTTTTTTTCCTTTTTATGAAACTTACAAGGAAGATATAGAAACGAGAAAATAGCAATGATATTGGAATATATTTATATTTTATGAAATAAGTTTGTATAGTTGATATGATGAGAGGATTCTTTCTGCATCGTCTCACTGTCTTTTTTTCTTCTTCTTCTTCTTCCTCCACCATCTACATATATGTTTGATATAAACTTGTTTCAATTCTTCGTTGTAATTTTATTCCAAAGACAAAAGAGTCTAGGTCAATATGGAATCCACGTTAGGGAAATAACTTTCAAATTGGATGCTATGTCCGCCTAAGCTCAATCATCTCCACAAACCACAATAAAGAAGAAAAAACAACAACAAAATAAGGATATATACGCTTCTTCTATCCTTTCATCTATTTTAGATGATCAACATAACGAATTTTTCATGTAAAACAACAATTTCCGTAATTTCCATAAACAACAATTGCTAATATTTCCAAAATGTAAATTTTCAAGCAATATAATTTCAAAGTCGGATTAATATCGAATATATAATAGAATTGGTGAAATTTATACAATATCGCAAGCTTTTCTGGTGTATTTATTTTATCGTGTTTGGAGGATTAAAAAATTTGTTCGATCCGCACAATATTATGGAGATTGATCGATAAATTGATGAATAGATTAAAGACATTTTCTCTCTTCGACTATAATTATGATCAATAATAGCTCCAATAAAATGAGTCTTATACCCATTATAGATCGGTTTTTTTTTAATGTTGGAATTATCGATTTTATCAGTTAAAATTTATTTATTTTTAACTACAGGAGCAACGTATAATAGAATCTAATCATAATTATTCTAGTAAAAAAAAAAAAGAAGTAGCCTTCAAATATAAATCAGGCAATATCAGATTTTGAGCTAGCAACGAACGGAAATAGAAGGCAACGAAACAGGAGTAGTCGATTGTTGAATTTCCTCATTCAATTAATTTGAACAAAGTGCGAATCTAACATGAACGATAATTCAATAAACTTTATTTAGAGAAGAAAGTATAATTTTCTACTGTGTACATCCTAGAATCGAGTCTTGCTAGACTGCTGCCGGTTGCTTAGATAGAAAATGACGTTATACGGGCGGCTCTGTTGCATGATTGCCTGCTAGATTTGCCTTGATATGTTTAAGGATAGATTGGCATGAGTAGATAGTGTTTTGAACCGTCAAAAAATCTCTCACAATAACTATAGCGCCAGCGCACCTAGAAGCTATAATCAAGCAAAAAAATTTGCTTCTTGTGCTGGGCGGACTTCAAATTAAATTGATACGATACGATTATTGTCGAATGCTTTTATATATCAAACTACTATCTAAATGTTGTTGAAATTGTGTAAAACAATCTCAACGTATTATTCCAGCGGTGAGAATGTACCTTCCGATACTTGTATATATACAGATTACTTTAATCCATTGGAAATCCGTTTATAAAATCGCTATCTTCAACGTTCAGTGTTGGCCGTTTTGTCAGTTTAAATCCACAATAGAGTTCTACTTGAATTTTTAATATAAGTAATAATGAAAATAGTGAATTGTTTTCGATCAAATAAATGCTTGCGGCTTGTTTGTTTACACGCACATATATAAGTTTTGAAACATTAAAGACGGTCCCCACTTTGATTCATTGTTAGATAAGTTTAATTGAATTTTAGTTTGGGATTTATCAAAGTTCAACTTGACTGTACTTTAAGATTAAACTAGAATGGTTGCATCAAATAAGATGGGATTTACGATTTTTGTTCGGTCTTTTCTCTTAACAAATCCACATAATACTCTAAAATGGTGTAGAATACAATTTCTATTATATATATACCTAATTTTAATTGATGTTAATTATTGGGATTGAATAATTTTTGAAACGTGTTTTGGGGAAATACAAATTTACGTTATTAGTTTGGAAGTTTTATGAGGAAAACTGGAATTTTTGAAAAATTTCTTGATTTATAATAGGGCGAGTTTATTGAAAAAAAGTTTTCCAGTATTTTGTCAAATATGCCGGTTAAAACAAAAGTCAATGAGAAAATTTACGTTATATATATTTTGAAATATCTACATCTTGGAAACTAATCACATTAACCTGGATTTCTCGCAAGCATTTCATTACCCTTATAATTACGCAACTTTGCCCCAATTCAACCAACTTCTTATCTTTCAGCATTTCTAAGAACCGAATAAAAGGTGTAGGTAGATAGTAGCGTTCGCAAAATCGACATCCATCACAATTTGAATACGACAATACGAGGGCTGATCGAAAAGTAATCACAAAAATCTAGAGACGTACACGTCGACTTGATGGAAACATTAGGAGACTGTGTCACTTCATATTCTACAACTGCGCATTTGGGCTGACTAGAACGTCCATAGAAGACGAGCATCGAAAAATAGCCATTGGACATTTAGCTGATGTCACATGGATCTCATACGGCAGGATCCTCAGTGACAGATGACGAATTGCAAGCTTCTCCCGGAATGTTACAGCGTCCGTTTATGAGAATTCTAAGAGAGTACTTCCGATGGATTATCTGGAGAATGGATTCACTATTGCAAGCTTTTACCACACTGACTCAACACACATTCGCCCAAGACCAAATGAATTTTGAATTAGTCGAACATCCATCCTATGCTCCAGATCTAACTCCCATCGACTTCTATTTCTTTCCACGTCTCAAGAAGTAGCTCATGGACAATAAATACGGAGACAATATAGCTAGGTGATAATCGATGTAAAAGCAGTTTCTTCAATAGGAATTTACCGAGTGTATCGATTTGTTAGGAGACTTTGTAGCAAAATAAATTATATTGTATTTACCTTTACTTTTGCGGATCACCCCTTGTTTCCGCATATACATTGACATACAGATACATATTGCCAACATTTAATAACAATAAAAACAGTAGGTGGATAAATTCATCTCACAGTTACCCCTTTCCTCTACCCCAACGATCCATTTGAATTATATTCGACTAGATACATCAAGACCCTCACAGATAATGAATTTTATTAGATAAATTTTACAATCCTATAAAAGTCAAGTAAACTTATGTCACCTTAAGGTACATCTCACACATACAAGCACACACACACATAGGTACAAACATATACATATATACAAATACAAATCGTTGTCGTTAATAGTTCCTATTGTCTAACTTATAAGATACGAAATTAATAGAGATAAGTGAAGTGTTTTCTCTCTCTCTCTCTCTCTCTGTGTCTCTGTCTCTATATTAGTTTGTTTTGGGGATACGAGGGGTGTGTGTGTTGCTAAAGGATAGGAAGTTTATAGAGAATCGAAATTGTTAATGGTGTAAATTTATTATACTTCACCTAATTTACAATTGACTATAACAAAATGGTTGACTAAATTTAAGCGAATTTAATTACTAACAATCGGACGTTCCGATAGATTTAGATGTTAAATTAATAAGTACATGCAGCTATGAGAGTCGAGTGTATTGTGTATTGGGTGGGTTATTGGAATATCTCCAAATTAGCGACTGAAAAAAAATCTGAATTTGAATAAGCTCGTATAGTTTCGTCAAAATTGTCACAGCTGTATTTATAATGTGGGTATATAGAGATAAAATTGACCGACTCTAGATAGTACATACATATATCTGTTATGAAATTTTGATATATTTTTAGCATCTTGGCTATGTCTATTCTTGTGAAAATATGTTCAACTACCCCAACAACCCTTGTCAGATGTCGCCTCCTACTGTCACTGCCAGCTTAACTAACATGTTGCCAACCCTTATATAGCACGTAACAGATTATTCAACAACTACTTAACTAGAGGCTGTACAAATTGAAATAAAATTATTCTTATCAATTATATGATTATATTATGATAGACAAGCATCCATATTATAGTGATAACTTCTAAATCATTATTTTATTATCAATAATTCGAGATTTTAGAATCTTTGATTTATCACACGTCGTCTTCAACATGTTTCTAAGAGATATAGAATTGGATTATTTAAGTAGTCAAGATCAACGTTTGAAGTTCAAATAGGATTTACTTTGTACGTTATAAAGGTGCTAATAATTTATGCTTTTAGTTTGCATCACTCGACGACGAACGAAATTTTTTTTTTCGCAGTTTTGCTTCATTTATTTGGATTGGTGAATTTCCAAATGGACATTTTATCCAATCGAGTTTTGGGCTTTAGTTTGTTAAATAGGTAATATAATTAGTGCAAAAGTTGATGGGGTATATGGTTTGTTGTTAATGCCAAAACGAGCTGATGTCATCATCACAACTCTTGAAAAGGACTTAATTGAGAAACGATTTGCAGTAAACTTTCGTCATTTATCTTCAACTATAAGCATCTGTTAGAACAACAACAACAATAACGACAACTGTTGCTCGATTTTCTCACCTTTTAAATTGAGTATAAAATAATCCACAATATTGCAAAGTTCTCAATTATATAATCTATAATTGATTTTTGGTATTTCTAACAATACAGTAGAACCTCTTTCGATGGACACCTTCCATCACCGAACAAGTTCTCTTCTCATACGGAAATGCTATAAAACAACAGAGGGAACATACACACTTTGATTCTCTTATACGTATCCGCGCAGATAGATTCTAATAATTAAATAGTTCCAGTTCCCTGTTCACGGATCTTTAGAACTAAATGCAGAACATGTTTCGTGCTACTGGCAGTGGTCGCTGATAATATAAGTATGATATAGGAACTAACTTTCATATTGAAGCATGCGCACTGAAGTAGTTCATAACTGTAATGGAACCGTTCGGAATTTGAGAACGTCAATTATTCTTCAAAATTTACAATATAGTCACGATGCTCTTATAAGTTTGTATTGAATCATAGATCACAATTGTTATTATTGTGTTGAATAATGAAATTTCGAATATTTGCAATGTTTGAATATAAGAAGCACTTGTTTCTATTGTGTTGGATATCGAAAATCACTTTACAACAAATAAAATCTACAAACAAAGATACCATTCCTCTCTCTCTCTCTCTCTCTTTCAAGTGTTTGTTGACAATTTTATTTTTCTATTTTTCTATATACCTATGATCCCATAGGATATTAACGTTTATCCTGTGCTGAATCCTGTGACCAATTCCCTAAAGGACATTAGATACTATAATAGTTGCAATGGAAAAACATTTTTTGTCAACATTATGTTTTAACATGGCGAATTACCGTTCCCATTATGTTTTTATCAAATTTCCAATTTATTTCGAGACAAAAAAAAATGCAACATTCACTTTTCAATAAAAATAATTGCACTAACTAACCATACAAGTATATAGTCAAGATGTCTTTTGATCGGAATTGTATCGTTCCAAATTAGTACACCCTCTACTACCACTATATATTTCTATATATATCTAGTGGTTGTTAGTAAGAAAAGTTGAACGAATAAAGAAGAAAAAAGAGAAACCAATACAGCTTTAATTTAGAAAATGACTTTCCCATTTATCCTTTATATTTAACAAAATTGCCATGTTTCTTATTTAAGATGATGAATAAAATGACATCATTTCAGCTAACTTTTGCTTACTTATTACATATTTCTATTATTACTATTTTTCAACTTAATCTATGATTTTATATGAAGAATGTAATCATAATTCAAGTTTTCTACTGTCGTCGTCTATGTTTTACATTGTTTGAAGTAGATGGAAGTGCTCAAAACTCACTATACTTTGTAGATGTGGATTCTCGTTTGTTGTGATAGGACAGTATCGGTATATATTATTCTCTTTATTATTATTATTATTATTAACTGATCTCAGAGAAGTCTCGATTTGTTTCCTGTGGCGACGACACAACCGTAATTGCTGAACACTACTCACAAATGTGAAACGAGTATTTTCTGCTGCAAGTCACTAAATTAGATCTTGAGTATTATTGCTTCCAGCAAGTCACAACCACCGTTCACACAGCTCGAGTAATGATGGATATTTGGAAACTCTAATTTTCTGGCTTATATAGTGGACTAGCTAGCCAAATTGTAAGATTTGAAAACAATACGCTTCTTCTTGCAAATCTTAAAAGCTAACATTAAAGATGAAATCATCAATTTGAGTCGGATATTTCGCGAACAACAACTCATTGACTCGATAACATCAATTTTACACCTTTAAATAAACGTTTGTGCTCATGGTCATGATCACTTTTATTTGTCCATGTCCGCATATCAACCCATTGTATAACAAAAACTGGATATATTGGTTATTATCATAGCATAGCATTTTGCTCGCTGTTCAATTTACAAGCTAGTATCTGTTTTAGTTAAAAGTCATACTGGTTGGTAAGTTGAGTCTATGGCTTATCTTTCAGTCAAAATTGTTATAAGTGTCGTCCTGTGTCAGATTGATTCTGCATGCCTCCACTGTTCTTCTGCATTGGTATGTACCAAATTCCTTACAGAGCTAGTGATTGATTCTATCATATTCAATAGAGCAGATGGTTGATTTTATGTATTTCTTCTTCTCGTTCATTATCATTATTATTAGCATTTTATTGAACCATTCTATCATATATGCAACAATATAGAGAATTTATTTTATCAATTCTAAAATTTTATGTAAAATCAGCGAATATATTCAATTTTAAACAATATGAGAATTTCCGCTTTATCATTACAACAAATTTATTGTTGCAATGAAATTTAGATTCCACTAAAATCAGTATAAATAAAATAAAAAAAATCAAATTACAATTTAACATTGTTATTGTTGTTGTTGTTTTGAAACTATAATGGAACAAAAATTAAATTATAATTGAATTGAAATATGCATTTCAATACAGTCTGTTTCACCATTGGAGATAACTTATCACTTTGACACTGATAAGCGAAACTAGTGATCACAATCACGATCGAGACAAGCATTGCAACAACAATATCGTCGTCGTTGGCGTTGTATTTGGATTATTGCAGATCGCGCTTACAATTTAAAATAGAATTACACCCTACGGTGTGCTATTTGTCTTAAAATAAACTGTCTGAAATTTAGTCGATATTATCTGGGGAAATTAACTTGACTACCTCTAAAAGTAGCTTAATATGAATGTCTTGAAATATTGTTTAAATTTTATTTTTTGTAACTGAAAAATACGGAATGGAGTAAAAAAAGAATACTATATGGATTGAATGAAAGTGTTATAAATAAATGAATCATCAATCAGTCGAAATTCTATAAGCATCACTCATCCCTTGAATAAAAGGATCTAAAAGTGGTATATTTGTGTGGTTTCATGCTAGATTTGGTTTGAGGCTGAATGGATATTTGCAAGATGAAAATTGAAATATCTGGCATGCCGTAATTAAAATCGATTTCCATATAAACAAAAGCATTTTATCTTAATTCGAATAAAATTTTAATTATAGAACGGTATATAGAATTTTATAGACTCACCTATACCTATATATTTATAGATAAAGATAGATATATAGGCGAAATTAATTAGGGCCTATGTAAATAACCGTCTTCATTTCTCTCGTTCACAACGCTCACAATCGTCTTTCTACCCAAAAAACGTTAATTTAAATATCTTTAGGTAATAAAGAACACGAATTAAGCCATAAATATTGTTACTGTCGAAACTCGGCCCAATAAATCCAAAGATAACTGAATTTAGGACTTATTCAGTCTAAATCTTTTCCATAAACTCTCGACCCCATACTCCATATTACCAACAAAAAAACAAAAAAAATTCATTACGCTAAAAATTCTCGTATTATTTTGTATTAATAATGAAATTTCGTTATACGTCTTGTTCGCGATATTGAAATTATTATGGTGGTGGTGGTTGTTGGTGGTGAAGAGGAAGAAGGTGGAATGGAAGGGGAGGATGTTTCGAAGCAAGTGATGCTTCACTCCCTTTTGCAATTAGTCTTGATTAATTTACATTCACGAGCATAATCTGTCGTTAATTCCACTTTCTTATTAACTATAAAGTATATATTTTGGGTTACATTACGTATACAGGATGGTCGTTTTTCATGTCTAATCAGCTTTGTTTTTCATTCCGTCATTTTACTCAGAATACATCGAGTAGCTGAGTCTTTTCCGCACAAAAAACGTCTCTAACAAAATATAACATCAATACAGTAACAATGCTTTCGTTGGTACAGAGACGGGGGGAATTAAAAAGTAACAGGGGCTTTCACAGATATTCCTTGCGACTATTCTAGAAAACTACTATGTATGGTATTATTCCAAAGTAGAATTTTCCAAAAATTTCTTCCCAATTTTCAGAATTACTGATTTCAATTCTAACAGGCAGTGTCGTGACGGGGCATCTGCAACAAGCCGCTACTGGTTTTGGGGCGTAAAACAGGATACCAGTCCGGTTGACAGTTGCTGTTGATTTGTATTTTACTTTTACCAACGTTATACCGAACGGTACATTTCGTTCCAATGTATTCATAGTACCCTGTTTGTTTGATAGTAAGTGGTTGAAACGTGACAGTTCCTTTTAGAACGCAAAAATCGATTCCTAATTTTTTACATTCGAATTTTCACTTTTACTTGTCACTATTGAATTAGACGCAGACTGTTGCTACAGGCGTTTTATATTTTTTTTCTCAAACAAGTATACTTTTCAATATTAAGAGGTTCTTTTTATGTTATTTTCCTACAAATAATAAGCAGTTTAAAAAACGGCAATTCTTTTTGTTCAAATGTAGAATAATAATTTAATAATAGCATATTGTTTTCGGTTAATGAGAAATATGCTAGAATAATGCTACATATGTACAATTTGTTTTATTGTTAGACGAAAAATTCACAGATATAATAATATACAATGTGGCTATAGTTAAATATATATGTTGCGGTATATGTTTGAAAAACAAATATAGGTACAACAATAATAATAATACATAACAAGACAATTTAATTAAATAACAGAGGCTAATATTAGATCGGCGTACATTTAACGCGTTTGTCGGTTTGTTTTCGTTTTGTTTTTTTTTGTCGTATAAACATAGTAGTTCTGTTTGGTTGTTGTTGTTACAATAAAAGGTTAAAATGTAAATTATAACAAGCAGATTGACCTCAACGGAACAATATCCACACCTCATTTATAAAATTATGCTCTCACTCGTACAACAGGTGAAACACAATAATCCATAACAATAAGAACGAAGAGATCATTGTCGTTATAAACGAATCTCCTGTTTTCTGTTTTATCCAAGAAAATGACCAGAGAAAATCTTTCACGATAAAGGGAATTTGTTCAAATAGCCTATATACAATGTCATTTGCCAAAGATGCGACTTTTCTCTAGAAATTGTAAATTCTCCTATATAGTACATATATCCTTAGTGAATGTCCGTATTCCTTAAGGACACTAACATGTCGTACCCATAGGGTTTTAGACGTGATGTAACTAAGGGTAACGAAAGAGAATTGTGCAGATAAATGGAAATTTCACTTTTTTTTCGTCGTTGTTGTTGTTGTTGTCCTGTATATGTTGTGTTTTGTTTTATTGGTATAAAATCCATAAAAACGAAAATCGAAAATCAACCATGTGTAAGTGAGATGTTGTCATTCGATTCTATTAAATTCGAAAAGAGATATATATATATAATTTTTATCAATAGAATTCTTGATTGATATATACACATGAATGAGAGTGTATCAGTGAGTTATTGTGGAATTTCCAATTGGAAATAATGTCACGCAGACTTTTTAATTATTCTATTCTTTTTTTTGTTTTTGTTTTGTTTGTTTGTAGTATCATTCGTTGGACTATACGTGAATTATTTATTAAAATTTCACAATATAATTTAATTGTTCAGCCTGTATATCAGGTTGGCTGTTATTCATCATTATGTGGAAATCAAGCAAATTGTTTGCAATATTGACATATTTATTATTTATAGCCATCCCTTATTATCACATTATTATCACCACGAACTTCCAAATGTAATTAATTACATATGATGGCTAGATAGATAAAGAGAGAGAGAGATGACGCCTCGAAATTCGAATTTGTATGTAGATATTTCGATAAACATCGAAAATGGTTCGATATACACTCTATTGCTCCTTGCGAATGGTGGCTCTTTTGTGAGCGTAGGTCTACACTTGGTTTCAGTCACCATATTCTAACCTTACAAATGATGGAAAATATGGTGCTACGTTCTCCAATGCACCATCAACTATGTAAATTGCGACGTTATGTACATTATTGATATAATAATGAATATAAACCAATATAGATTGGTTTATCAATTTGGTTTTGACCGTATGATTGTTGTGTTGTTGTTGTTGTGATTTTTGTATGTCCTAGCAACGAGATTACCACACAAAATAACTGAACCATTCAACGAAATGTAATTTCTGGTCGGTGAACTAAATAAGCTTCCCCGTATGTTATCGTTTCTCTTATCGGATGGATAAACAAAACGTAACTAATTTGGATATATATATATAGAAAGAAATTGTACCTACGTAGAATTTTTATTTGATTACTTTTATATATTTTATTTATCTAGAAGAACAAGCAATAATGTTTTTTTTTTTTTTAATTGAAATTTTTATTCAGTCGTATCGAATGTGTTACTTCTTCTGCTTATAAAAACTTATTGATTTAATCGAGTTACTCGAATTGGAAATTTCCGAATCGTATCTCTATGTCAGATTGGTTTCTATTTGCCAGAAGAAGAAGGAAAAAAAAATTGTTCCATCTCCTGCATTAGTCTCTTATAATATCCAAGTTGATCTCAATTTGAGTGAAATATTGACTCGTACCTATAAAGTTTCGATTCGAATTTCATGCTGTTCCGACTCGAGTTGTACAACAGCTAGACAGGATACATATATATATATAAAAAGATCGACTTAGATAAATGTAGAAATCTCGTTATTGTTATCTCTTAGGAACATTAGGAGATGCGCCAGTGAAACGGCAAATACAGAGGAAGTAGATAAAGTAGAGCAAATAGGAGAAATTGAGGAGGAACTGACAAAATTCGAAGAATTAGAAGTTAGAAATTATTGAAGATTTGAGGAAAATCGCAAACATGAAGAGAGTAGAAGTAATCGTGGAATTGCGAGAAATAGAAGAAATTGATTGGCAATTTAAGTGCATAGAAATTTTTAGTGGCAACAATTTCGGGACAGCCTGTATACTCAAAGTTATATTGGCGACATTCACAACAGGTCAAACGAATTATTTATTGAAGACAATAAAATTGTTTTTTTTGTTTTTGTTTTTTATCAAAAATTGATAAGGTCAAATCGATGAAATAAACCAATTTCCGAAGCTTTTCTCCCTTTTGTCAATCAATTCCAGAACAACCTGTATTCAATCAATTGTACTTGCGAATTATTAATTTCGTTCAATTTCTAAAATTCTCCAATAATTCCAAATAAAAATAATTCAATGGAATTATTTCCAATCGACTAATGAAAAATGATGGATAATTTTGAAATGCCTCCTCTTCAAATATTAACGAGAACCTGTCCAAATGTAAATAGAAACAGATAAATAATTTGAAATAATTACAAATTATTTCGAAATAATGGTAAACTCAACAAAATATATATAGCTGCACATATTAGATATATACAGGATGAGTTGTAAGTCATAGTGCTAAATTGAAGGGTGAATAGAGGCAAGTCCTTAAATGTATTTTTACTTATCTCACCAGTAATTAGTTATTGATTAAATAAAGTAATTTGTAAGTTGCACAACTACCGTTAATTTGCGTTGGCGTCGTTTCTCTACTGCCGCTAAACTAATACTGACCGATTCTTACACCGCCTTATAGCGCTTCTCTAATGGGCTACTACTTTATTGGATTAATAACTAATTATCGGTGGGACAGGAGCAAAAATGTCTAAGGACTTTTCGACTCAATTACTCAAACTCAAAAACCATACTGTATATTTGTAGATTGAAGATCTATCAACAGACATATGTATATAAATGGTGAATAGCTATCTACTCCTTATTAGTAGTTAGTTGTATATCTATACGTATGATGATAGTACTTGTATTTGCTTATAACTATTAATCAAACTCCCAATCTATTTATCTATCTAACTGAAATACCAAATAATATATTATTGAAAGCCAAGTAATAGATAAAACAATTTACCATTTCAATGATTGTTGATTCATCAATTTTTATAATTGATTATTTTCATTATTATTATTATAATAGATATTGTGTAATTTGTCTTGGTTAATAGTCGGATGAACATTCAAATTTTGACACTTTAAAAGGGACGTTTCAGTTACTTAATCGATTAAGTAAACAATCAATCACAGAAAGAGATAT
>JAZBGX010000842.1:0-24105 GCA_037414775.1 Zonitis immaculata | reverse complement strand
TATATATATAAATGTATTATAGCTCTACCGATACCTGTATAATATAAATCATAAGACCGTGGCGGAACGACTCGAATATAAGTTTTCGTTCACGGGCAAGGTCCAGCACGTTTGTAGCCTCAAGATAGGTGGGGTAAAAAAAACAGTTTCAATCCCATAAGACAGATCGGTTATTAAGAAGTCTCGCACGGTGCAGCGTTGGCGGTGTGTTATTAATGGCTATTAAGTTGAGAAGAGGCCCTCTCTCGCTTTTCTGTTTCTAAATGCCTATATATTCTCAACGCTTGCCGCGCACTACTCACAACAAACATCATCATCATCATCATCATCATCCCCCATCCTAGATACCATCCATACGATACATATGCGAACATAGGAAAGAGAGGTCACATTTTGTCAGCCCATCCTTTTGGATAAATGCGAACGAGATGGACATATTAGCTTTGAAAAATTCACCCATCCTCTATCCTTTTATTTTGTTAGTGCTATTTCACTACAACTTCCACATATTCGCAGTTAGGCTTCAAAGCATATCAACAGAGGAATTAATAAATATTTGGTATTTCTCTCTAGCTTTAAGACAGTCAAGAAAAAATCGCAACCGAAACATAGGTTTTATCACTATAGTCGAACAAAGAACATTTTTAATTCCACAGATTGAGAACGAGAAAAACTAGATTTCAATTATTAAGTAACATAGTGTTATTTGAGACATATGAAACAAATAAATAGATATCTAATTCTGCTTAGGTTCTGGTCACTTTTATGAACCTTGTATATACAGGTTGTATTATAAAAAAGCTCCAAGCCATATAGCTCCGTTTTTTCTAAAGGCAATACTTCTCAAAACAAAGTTAAACTGTTGATTATAATCGATTTTTTAGGATAGATATCCATTAAATACCACTTCCGGTTTCACCGGAAATAACCCCAATTTTAATTTTTTAAATGGAATAACCTTTATATCTTAATATGTTCGTATATCTTGTTCTATTCTCTTCAGAAAATCTTTAGGGTATGCCTAAAACCAATGATTATTGATTAACTAACAATAAATAAAATATAAGTGGAATTTAGAAAGAACATAAAGATTTCATTCATTTTATGTAAATCTAGTAATCGACTAAATTCAATTTATCATTGATATTGCTCATAATTAATTGATAAATATCTCAATAACTGTTGCTTTCAGGTATATATTATACCTCAGAGCTTTTTTAAAGAGAATATACCAAAGTATCCGAAAATAGTAAAATATACAGAGTGTTCAATTTAAAAAACTAAAGTTAGTGTCATTTGTAGCGAATCCGGAAGTGGCATTTATCGAGTTCTCAAAAAATAGATGATAATTGGAATTTGGAAGTATTGTCATATATTTTTACAAATAACGCAGCTATGGCTTGGGACGTTCTTTACATTATAGCCTGTATATAAAATTGACTGTCTCACTTTATGAACTTGTCAAACTCACACAACAACGAAAACAACATTTATTCGAATAAATGCAAATACGGTCCTGTCTCGTACATAATATAAAGTCTATGCATATTCAGCGTTGATATGGTTATTGCTATAGTAATTTATAAATTATAAGATAGCGTATGCATTTTATATTGCAATATAGTGCGTTTCGTTGAAACGTTTACATATATAAAATCAAATGGCATTATTTATTTATTTATTTATTTATCGCCAGATTATAATTTTTCAATATCGTTCTTTATAATTTCCCACATTAACTATTTCCACAACGATACAAAAACAACATAACTAAATTTATTTTATAGCCCAACAACAACAAGTCTTGTATATAAGTATATGAAACAATAATCTATATAGAATGATAAAGATGGAACATTTAGAATCATTTCCGTATTGTAATTTAATGAAATATTATTACAACCATAACTAAATATAACAAAAATAAAACTAAATTAATTTAATTCGTTTGTTTTTTGTTTTGTTTTTATAATTCAAATATCAACTATAATATATGAGAAACAAGTTGATGTGGAGAATCTTTTATACCTGATGGTCCCCCCTAATTAGTGAACGATTAGTGATATTACTCGGATTCGGGTAACGTTTAAAATTTTAAATGAGTCAGATAACACTTTTGTGCGCTTCAGGGGCGTCTAGACGAATGCCCTCTTCGATTTTGTAATTTGCATATTTCGACGCCTTCTATATAGTTATTAATTAGTTGTTGCTGTTGTTGTTGTTGTTATAATTAGTGATGTTGATTTTCATTTTGTTGTTGTTTTTTGTTTTTTTTTTTGGAATATGTCGATAAATTGGAAAAATAAAATCGAATAGAGTTAATCAGAAATCAAGGTGGTCTCGACAAATTTTTTAATTATAAGTGGAAGTCATAATTATATCGACAATCTGGCTTTTAATATTGAAATATTCAATAAACATGTACATTTATGTCAATATATTTATACAAAATTGAAAATAGAGAGGAAGTTTAATATAATCAAAAAAAAAAAAAAATAGGTATATAGATAAAAGAGATAGGTGTTGGTGATCTTATAATTTTTTTCCCATTTCAATTTTATAATTTGATGAATAAGAGCACGAATTTCGATCGCCCAGTTGGAATTATATTATAAATAATAATGTAATAATAATAATAATCAACAACAAGAAAAAAGTCCGGGTGACCAAGAACTTTAGACAATGATAAATGAACTTATCGATGACAAGCGCTACATCTGCAAGTCAGCGGGCAATCTCCAGGTGGTTGATGTGGAATCAAACCACCAATGATATCTATATAATATTAATAACATAATAAAGAAGGTATAGTGTACGATCAATGTTTAGTTGTTCAACTGACGGGGGCACGAATGATATGTTTCTGTCTTCTATATATACCTATACTATATACTTTGAAGATGATGATGATGATGATGATGGTGCGGTGATGTGGCTCATCTATATGGTGGGCTTGGGTGGTCCACCACGCGTGATGCCCCAAGCCGACCGCGTGACCCATCATTAGGCCATTGCAAAAGGCGTTCTAATTGCTCGCCCGAACACCCAACATCTTTATCTCTCACACCTTTTGAATATACTAGGGAATTGTTTTTTTTTCTATAATATTACCGACCATATACATATAGATATACAGTTTTGTTCGAAACCCAAAATAAATTGAATTTTAACAAAAAAATTCTCACTATATATACCTACATATAACTTTTGATATTTCACTGAAAAATTTTTTCTGTTAATTTAATTTTTATACAAATATAAATTCCGTTTTGTTTGAAATGATGATGACAAATCGGAATTTAATTAATTTCGAAATATAGTGGAATCTAAATTATCATCAATTATAAGAATTTATTGATGAGTTGAGATGTAGAAGAAGAAGAAAAAAGCGTCATTATAATTAATTTGAAATTCTTCTTAATAGGAAATAGTTAGCAAATCACTAATATACCTGTGTATATTGATTTACATTGACAGATTTTTGTTTTATGAAAATTAAAATTTTATGATTGGACATTGGTTCGTTCAACCATCATATTAATGATGGAATATTTGTGGTCGTGTGGTAGTGTGTGTTGTTGTTTGTGCCCAGGTGTCTCAGACTGGAGAGAGACCCTGCTATTAAAATATGCACGAATCATCATAATCATCAATATGTATCCTTTTGTTTTGCAAAATAGATGACTATTACCAGGCGGAACACCAACGTTGCCGCCGCACTGTTGGAAATACCAACACTACTCCTCCAGGAAAATTGGTTATAATAATGATAATATTAGATCATTTAATGATTTATTACAGTTCAGATGAATAATAATAAATGATGAGTACAATTTCCTGAAAATCGATTTTAGAATTGCTTAGGTGCAACTATTAATTCGTCATCGGTATTTTTATTCAATTACAATAACGTTTCAAATCACGCTTATTTTAACGCGCCTATGCAACAGTTTTTCTTTTATTATTTTCGATTTTATAAATTATTGAATCTAAATAAATAGAAAATCAAAGTTCAATTGTAAGAGTCTAACAATCGATCTTCATTCATAAAATTACGTTCCATTGTATTTTAAATTGACTTTATAGCTTTACAAGCTTAATGGAATTGTTCAACATTGTTTGAACTTTGTCTTTATTGCAATTTTCAATCATATTTTGGACATAAACTCGAAATAAATAAGAGAAATTTCAATGATCGATATCAGTGGCGTATCTACAAAAGATTATTGTTTTTTTATCTATTTTTTTTTATAATTTTTTATTTTTGTGATTGTAATTGATGATTAAGTATATATGAGTTTTTAGTGTTGACGCCGGCAAATGTTCTATGGATGTAAAGCACATATCTTTTGTGTAGCTTCGTTACATGAATGCTAATTCGCTACTTGGCCGCACGGTGAGCGATCGTGTCGTGCGATAATAGCGTGCGCGCGATATTCCCATGCACTACTAAAAAGTACCAAGCAGACGCGCCTATATATGTATAAACTTCAACTTTAATACATATACTGATATGTATCATCCGGGACTGTCACACAATAAAAACAACAGCATTTCTTGATATGTATATTGTATATATTTTTTATCTAGTCCATTATTAAATAACATGGAAAATTTTCAAATACTTTTACTGAATGGGAATGTAGACTATAACCAGAAAAACAAAAAAAAACACAAAAATCTTTTTTCTCCCCCTCCTATTCCTCCTCACCCACCAAAAAAAAGCTGTTAATTGAATTGATCTATAGTCCATCCGTTTTGAAGGTAAACCTGATCCTGATATGATGTAAATTTGGCATCTGACTAATTGCATCTAATGATAAGTGATAGAACCTAATTAACTCGTCACTAAGCGGACTTAATGAATACATCAATCAGACATTACCTAATCTTACCAGGCCACCGATACTGACCGTGCGACGGCTCTCTTCACAAACTTCTCAAGTTACAAACACACACATCTACACACTCACACATTTATATATGTATATATTAAAAGTAAAGAAATGAAAGAGATCCAAAACCGGACCTGGATTGCGGTATAGTATAGTATGTCAGAGGCTGTTTCTCCTTTTGACTTTGATTTCCTGATGGCCCATGATAGGCCAATTAAACCGTCCAGAGCCGGCTCTACTACAAGCCCAATCACGATCACTTTTATGTCAGAAACTAAAGATAAATCAAATGATATACTTATACGAAATAAATTTATTTATCAAAAAGAAAATTGATTTTCTACTTTTTGATTTCTATGAATTAAATTCTTTTTTGTTAGTGTCCGGTTTGTTTTTATTGTTAAGTTGCTCAAAATGTTGTATGGCAAAAAACAAAAAACAAAAAACAATCTTATGAATTTTCCCATTGCCAATATTATCATTTAATGAATATTTCGGTCGTATTTTGTTGTCAATACATGCATGAGGTTAAGAAATGATGGACCTGTTTCGCTCCATAAGGCCAGTCGTATATATCGAGCTTTTCAAAGCTGTCAATCAAAATGTCGTTGTTGTATTATTGACTGTTCGCCAACCAGGTAGGAAATTAAAAATTGATTGAACAAAAAAAAAAGAGAATACATATAAAACGCAATTGCAATGCTAAATAAAATACAAGATTATTCTATATTCCAATAAATTCTACAATATCGCCTCTATCTGCTAGCCATCTGCCCTTTGTCTTTGTTTCTCCATAAATTTAATAATTAAATTCTGCCTTTGTTGTGGATTCCTCTCAAATCATAATAAATTATTATTAAATTTCCAGCACCCTCTAAATATTGCATCGTTCTACTCAAATAATATAATTTTTTGCTTATATAACCTGCTAAATTTTGTTGTATTGTGATTTCTGGGAACAACAACTAACAACAAACGACAACAACATAGTAGGGGCAAAAACCAGGCTCTGTCTAAAAACCAAAGAAAATAATAAAATGAAGCGTGGCCCTTGTTTTTATTTAAGTTTGATGTGTGATCTCGTTGTTGTAGTTGTTGTTGTTTATATGAACTTCAACGTTTTCGTTTCAATCTAATTTTTTCCCCAACTTTATCCGCTCTAAGTTATTTATAAAGTTTGAAATGAAACGTTTACCTTTTCTGATATGTTGTTGTTATTTTATCAAAACAATGAACGGTAAGAAATTACCATTGGAATTATACAAGTGTCGAAGTTGGCTTTATTTATATTATGAAAAAGAAATGTTATATTTATTCTCGTTGGCGTTCGCACGGTATAAATTTAAGATCATTGTTGAAGATTTCGTTTTTTTTCGCTATAGAAACTTTTTTTTGCCATTCCTATTATAAGAATTATATAGAGAATCAAGCAATGTCCAATCTGATATTGCTGATAGTTTGTACAGTGTGTACAAAAAGTCTGGAGTACCTAAAGTATGTTACAAAATAAATATTTCTAGAAAAAACACTTGAACAGGTAGAAACGTATTTTAAATTTGCCGTTTTTAATTATATCTACAGTGCCGTACATTGAAGAGGCCGAAGAAAGTACTTTTTTCCAATAGCAACCCCTAATTTTTTTCCAATATAGTAGAACAAAAATTTTATCACGTTACATAGGCAAAGTTTGGAAAAAAATGCAAATAAAGTTTTAAGGGTAAAGATTTGAAAAAATTAATTTCAGCATTTTTTCCATGTACCATATGACAATATTTGTAGTACTGTATTCAAAAAAAATATGATCTTCCATTATATTGCAAAAGAAATAGGGGTTGTTATTAAAAAAAATGGTATCTTCTTTGGTATCTTCAACGTACGCCGATGTACATAAAATTAAAGCAAACCAAAAGACGGCAAATTCAAAAAAATACTTTTTTATCTGTTCGCGCGTTTTTTTTTGGTAGAGTATTTTGGGTGCTTCAGACTTTTTGTCCACACTGTATATAGAAAATACTATTGCGACCATCACGTATCAAGTATTTTATTATAAAGTCGGTATAATAAATAAAATGTAATTTTTTCGTAATTAGTTATTTATGAAAGCAGCATATGATAATACTTTATATAAGATTGATATTTTAAATGCAATCGCGATTGTAATACTTGTTGGAAATGAGACATCATAAGTAAACAGAACTACAACCAATGAATTAAAGATCAATTTTGATTTTATGAATTCCGAAAACTTGCATGGTTGTCGCCAATATACAGTGTGGAAAATAAGTAACGCATTAGTTCAATAATTCCGTTACGATTAGTTTGGTTTGGAAAAATCTCAAAGATGTATACCGATTTTGACCTAAACAAATATTTTGAGCCTATTTTCAGTTTCTTGCGTCATTGATTCCTTATGGTAAGAGGTCATCGACATCTTCTTGTAAATAGTATTCTATATTTTTTTTTGCCGAATATGGCAGTACTTTTCATGCCCTTCTCAGTCTATGAAATTTTCAATATGTTTCGTTTAGAAAAACAACCTCAAATTTCGATCATTACCACAATAAAAATGATTATGCCCACGATAGCTTTTTAAATCTAATGAATTTTTATACTTGAACTTTATGATTCTGTTTCTGTTTATTGAACATTTTATATGGCTAAAAAGAGAATAAAGAGTATTGCCAAAATCAATAAAAGAAATTAGAGATTGTCATTTAAAAGAAGAAGTCGTTTACTTACCTCTTACCACAGAAAACCGAAGACGCAAGAACTTGGAAATAGGCTCAAAATATTTGTTGATGTCAAAATAGATATACGCCTTAAAGATTTTATCTAAAAACTAATCTCAACGAAAGTATTGAATTTATGCTTTACTTTTTTCCACACTGTATACAATGTGTGTTAAAAGTATGGCAATACCTAAATATCTTATAAATGGTTTGTAGGATCGCGCTCAATTTTCGTATACCTATGTTTCTTTCTATGACAAAATCATATTCGATATTTGCATTGCTGCCACATTCCTCCAGAAACTATACTAACTTTCTCATTTTAAATACAACAGCCTGTACGTTGTGACATTTTGAGTTCCGTTGTTCCTTCTAAGCAACTTTGATATAACACACTCTATATACAAGTCTACTAGTTACTGAGTTATGGTTTATTGTATTAGTGGAAATATAAATATAGCAAAATTAGATTTTTTTTGATCGATAATGGGAAAATATGAATGAAGCTCAAAATGTTGACCCCCTAGTTCTTTACAATACTCTAATCCAGAGTTTCTCAAACTATGTTCCGTGGAACATCGGTGTTCCACGGTAAGACAATAGGTGTTCCGCGAAAATTTATGCTTCTCGCGGAAATGTATATATTTTTTAATCATGTGTTAACACCTACCTTGCAAAATAAACGAAATGTTTCGTCCAAATTTTATAATTTACAAAGTGTTCCATTACAGTAATAGTTTGAGAAACCTTGCCCTGATCTATATACTCATTATACATTTCGAAGAATACCAGCTTCTTCAATTCTTATAATTTCAACAATAATTCTCTGTTGTGAGTCTTCCAAAGTATTACGTTTAGTTTGGTATACACATTTTCTTAATGATCCCACTAGAAAAGTCTAATCGATTTAAATCTGGTAATCAAGGTGGCCTTTCTTTGAATCCTCGCTCCCTATTCATCCCTAAAAAGATAAATTTGTTCAAATATTCCCTAATTTGCTAATCACAATGAGATGGAACTCCATCCTAATGAAGCCAAACTTCATTAGTGCTTATATGATTCTAGTCACCTGTAGTGGATGTTGCGAAATATTTGTAATTAATACTTGGTTTTTGAGTTGTACTGTAAATGTACATATAGCTCGGCAACAAGTAGACTTAAGTAAAAAGCGTGTTGTACCAAAGTTGTTTAGAACGAGCAAAGGAACTCGCAAATGTCACAACATACAGGGTCTTTTATTTAAAATAAAAAAGTAAGTATCGTTTCTGAACAGATAAGATTGTAATCCTACCAGCCAGTCGAAAAATATTTAAGTGTTTGAATACTTTTGAGAAACATTGTATATGTATAGGTGGATAGCATCAGGTTTTCCTAGTCTTGCTGTAATTCTGGTTATAGTGGACAGAAAAAAACGCACTTGATGATCAAAAGTGTGTTATTTAGGGAGCATTTTGGAAAATGTGGAAAATTTAATAAATTACCTAGATATTTATGGAAAATTAAATTAATGTCATAAATAATATTGATTTTCCACATTTCCCGAAATACTAAAGGAACCATTTTGATGCCAAAATGTTTTCTAGATATCACATTTGGAATCCTTAAGATCGTTTTCTATTTCCTCTACTAGAGCTAGAGTTACTTACAGACCAGGAAAACCTGAAGCGGTTCATTCTGTATGTATAAACTGGCTGGACCTGTATATGCAGGTACTGCAAATTGGATGGTTTTAACAAGGAAAACCTATACTCAGACCAGATAGAAAAAAATCGATTAGGGTGTCATGGGATCGATTTTCGAGAAACTTTGAATGGTGCAAACCGCATCACGATATCTTTGATGGTAACGAAGATATAGGAAGTTTTTCAAATTTTTATCATTTCTAAATGTGCCCATAACTTTTTTATTTATTGAAATAATTCAATTCTTTGAAAACGTTCTTCAGGCAATTTATCAAGCACAATGCAGTTGTGAATTCAGATTTTTTTAGCGCGGCTCATTTCTACAGGAATAAATAAATTTGTATTTTTTTATATAGGAACCATAGATGATTATAGTCTCAAAATAATTCTTATTTTTCGCGCTCTTCAATAATATACTATAGCTTTTTTCTTTCTAGATTTGAGTTAAATACAAATATCAATTGAGTGGTTTTTAAGTTGATCATATGGAATAAACACTAAAACCAAAGTATTAGTTACGTTAAATAACTAAAGAGCTGAAATTTTGTACGCAGAAGGTGACTCATGTGCATCCAACAAGGGGGTGTTCACTATATATTTTTGAAGAGCTCGAAAAATGAGAATTCATTTGAGACTATAATCAACTATATATGGTTCCTATATAAAAAAATACAACTTTATTTTTTTCTGGAGAAAAAGTCTCAATACACCACCGCGTTGTGCTTGAAAATGTGCCTGAAGAACGTTTCTACTGAATTTTGAGAAATAAAAGTTATAGGCACATTTCGAAATGATGAAAATCTGAAAAACGGCCCTGTATCTTCGTTATCGTCAAAGATATCGTGATGCGGTTGGCACTATTCAAAGTTTCTCGAAAATCGATCCTATGACACCTTAGTCGATTTTTCTCTACCTGGTCTGGGTATAGGTTTTTCCTGTTAAAACCATCCAATTTGCAGCACCCTGTTCATACATACTATATTTCCTAGTCTGTAACTCTGGCCCTAGTAGATGAAATAAAAAACGAACTTGAGGACTCCATGTGTGATATCTAGAGAACATTTTGGTGTCAGAACGGTTTGTTTAGCTTTTCGAGAAACGTGGAAAGTTAACTTTATTTATACTTAAGACATTATTCTAATTTTCCATAGTTATGTATCTCATACTTGTTAAAATTCAATATTCAATTCTATATTTAAAATTTGTACTAGAATGAGCTCATTCCGACACGGACTTTTCATTCTACAACTGGTAAATTAACCAATAGCAGCTTGGTATTTTGATAGTAACTGTAACAACATAGTAATAATAATAATAATAATAATAATAATAATAATAATAAAAACAAAGAGTGAATTTATATATGCTGATTAAATTCCATAGACACTAATAAATAAATAAATTTCGTGCAAATACAGAATTTTATACTGTTGAATTGCAATTGGTAGTAGGAAAAACAGTGTATGCAACTCGATAGAATGGCCACTCGTCTGATTCCGACACTCGCTATCGCTCGTTTCGGAACCTTCATACTCGTGAATTAATGGCCGTCATTCTAATCTCGTTGCATAATATACTATTCCACATTTCCCGAAATGTTAGACACATCGTTTTAACGCCAAAATGTTCTCTAGATTTCTAGATAGTACACTTTAGATCTTCGAGTTTAGTGTTTTTACATCTCCACTATTATGGTGAAAATTTCACTTGTCTTTGTTATACAGAAAATTCAATGAAATATAGGGTGTTGTATTCAAAATAAATAAGTTAATAACAACTATCGTATAACCGGGAGTGACAATAACATGAACATATTTTATAAAGCTGGATCCTTCCCGAAAACACATTCGATCAAAATTTCGAAGCAATATTCTAATTAGGTCTTGAAATACGTCTAGGGATTAGATTGAGAACAGACAGCCTGTATACTATAGCAAAATCTGCCTCAACAAACACCTTCTATAACCGAATACTTTCTATGTCCCCAAATCTCTTGTACGTAAAAACTTCTATAAAGATCAGACCTTGTATTGGGCGGACGCGGACACTTTTAACTATTATTCTTTCAAGAAATTTTTTTCTCTTGGACAAAAAATTTAGTGATAGTGATATTTTGAAAAGCAATACAGATTATAGGGTTTTGAGCGTCTTCTGAGCGGACCTTTTCCGTTTCACCGTATAGGTATATACATACATCCATGTAGGGTTTTACTGTAATGATAATTTCTCGACTTGTCAACAACAAATAAAACTTTGAAATTGAGTCTGAAATTACACATATAACCCGTAAAAAATAATCATCTATAGTGTTGTATTTGTTCTGTGAAATCATATTGGTCCATTACAATAGTGTTGAAGGCGAGAATTCAACCATTAAATAATGCTTTAACACGATTCGTCATTGATGTATTCTTGTATTAATATTACTATTATTATTATTATTATTTTTATTATTGTGTGATGAAGAGATTTTATTTTTATATTGTTTATTCAAATCGCTCGTGCTGTATCGATCGGCAATGATGATCTTGATAATAATAGAACATAAAAAATTTAATTGAGATTGGGGAAAAAATTTCGATGTCCATCAACCATGACGGATCTCCATCAGATTAATCAATAAACAACGGTATAAACGAAACAGGAATAATATATAAGCCATAAGCTCATTCAATATAAGCAACACTTTATTTATAATAAATAATATTATTACGATTACTTTTTTTTGATAATTAATGCCTGGAAATTATTCGAGAACTTTTTACTTAATAAATTAAATTTGTTAAGTATTTTGAATAAAAATACTAGAAAATAAATATAAGAAATAGTTAAGCTTATTTTTATTGATTAAGAATTTCTTGCATACCATCAACGTTTCTCAGAAGACCTTATCTTGAAACTTTATTAATGAAAATTAATGGTAATGCCAGATGTTTTTATTTTAACCGATATTTTATTATATTGGTATATCTTTTTTTTTTCTAAATAGTGAATCCTGAATTTTTCTAACTCAACTACGATAAAAGATTGTTCAAATTTTATGGGAAATCCTTGCAATTTTTTGTTTCACTAATAATTGAAATTTTAATCATCATCAGTTGAGTAGTGGAATGTAATTATCGTTATTTCGATCTTGTCTCGATTAAGAAGGTGGAGATGAGTATTACCCGAAATTATATGGCCTTGACTCTTTCAGAATCCCATTGAATCATTTCGAAAATTTATTTTTTTGTTCTGTTAAATAATTTTATTTGTTAATTTTACAATAATTAAGACATTTATAAATACATTCGGATTTAAATTATTCATAAATTTATTTTTGAAAAAAAAATAAATCTGATAACTATCTACATAAGCTACATTGCTACATGAATATTTACAAGTGCTAATGTACAAACAACACAATTAAACTTAATTAAGTATTAAAACAAACTAGTGTTTTTGTTTTTATCAATTTAATAATATTGTTAATAATTTTAAGAAAATATTGGGTTGGCCAATAAATAATAAAACACTTTTATATTTTGAAAGTTTTAGAACGTAGGGCGCCACCAGCGTCGGGACTGTAAGCAAAGCAAAACTGTTCAAGCACATTTAGCGACCGGAGATAAGAATGACACGTGAGGATGATCCGTCAATTCAGTCAAAGCTGAGAGATATAGCTTTGACTGAATTGTTGGTAATTTTTCTCAGCTGCTTCGAGGACGAGCAAGCTATGCTCTCCCGGGCGCTTTTACATGACAAGCAAAATCGTCACTGCCAAGCTCTATGCTGATAAGCTGCTTCGACTTATTGCCACTTTTATTCAAGAGAAGAGGCCAAGACCCATCGAGGCTCACTTACTACACGAATATGATCGGCGCATCTTGCTTCTGTTCCTCGTTGTCAACTGAAACAATTTGTCTGAGATGTGGTATCACACCTAGCTTATTTTCTAAGCTTAGCACCATCGGACTACCATCATTTCCGAGCTCTAAAAAATTTTCTCAGCGCGAAAAAAGCTCTGCGATTTTACTGATATTAAATGTAATTCTCAGACTCAAAAGTTTTGATTTGATAGCATTAAGTCTTTACTCCTAAGGTGGTCAATAAGTCATTAATGCACACATAGTGATTAGTGTGATTACATTGTAATCAAAATTGTTTCAAGTGTTTCATTACTTTGTTGCCAACCGAATATTTGCTATAAAATTATAGGTACAAGAATTGAGATGCACTTCTTCGCTGATTCCTTTTATCAAAAAAATAGAAGATTATTTACAATTTGAAATTTGAATAATTTTCCAAAAAAAATAAAACTATTTTGAAAAATTTGGAAAGTTATTTACAAAAATGACTAAATTGAATAATAAATTTAAAATTAAACAAAAAATGTTCAGTCTTTCCATTATTTATCATGTCACATTGTTTAAATAATACTGATTTATATTTATATAGAAATCACTGGTCATAACTCTGGCCGAATAATTTTTAAAATTATTCAATTTCGAAAATGTTTATAAATAAATAAAATAATAATTTAGAATTTAGACACATGTATGTATAGTTTTTTTCGTTCTACAAACATCGCATTTCACTTCACAACACCAATGGAACATACAATTGCAACGTTCAACGGCAACAATTTCTTGCGTACGATAACCACGACCACAACACATAATATCGCACCCATCAACACCCATCGATGTATCATTACATAAGCGTCCATGTGTACCTTGTATACCTAATTTTGGATTTTTCTCACAGAAACCCGGCGACATTTCATAATAAACTAAATCTTTAACACCTGGCGGTTTATGTTCCGGATTAAATGGTTTCAATTGAAAATTATATTTATGTTTACGACGATTCTCACGTTTTGCATGTATACTATTACTTGATAATATTTGATTGAATTTTGGATTTTTCGATTGTGCACGATTACTATGGGCATTATTCAAATTACGATTATTATGATGGTTATTGTGATTGGCATTATTTGATCCTGTTACATGGGAGGCACCGTCGAAACGGTCTTTCAATAAATCACCGACGACACGGAATGGTGGTAAACGCATCCAACAGGTTTTTACTGTACATGAACCGGACATACCATGGCATTTGCACTCTTGGCGCATCTGGGACTGGACATGCTGTAACAAAAAAACAAACAATTATTGATAACAATTTTAGGCAAGTGCATGTTATTGTGAGTTATGCGATCGTCCTTCTTCACCAGTGAGATCAATGAAACACTTTGGTTAATGTTATTAGTTTTCAATATACGGAAATATTGAAATCTCTAATAGTGATTTCAACGTATAATGACGTATTTTTACAACAGAATTCGTTACATTTTACACGAAATCAAACGGGAAATTTTATTGAGGATGATCGTCAACTGGATGATCTAAATACATCTATCAATGAGAAATGACAAAAAGTCTTTTCATGACGAACGCCAGACCGCACCCAAGTTTGGAGATTCGAAATTAAGATGCTGCAGCTTGAACGGGAAATTTTGGCACATCCTACTTACTTACTAGGCCTTACACTACTAGATTTGTATTATATTTGTTTCGTTCTCTGCCATAAAAGAGCATCTCACTCAGTTTACCGCTGGAAATAGCTGTTCTACGAGCACGGCATCATGTAACTTCAAGAAAGATGATTAAAAAGAACTTTGTTGCAGTATTGAGAATTGAGTCTTCAAAATTGCACAAAAATGCATTATAGGCTTTCCGACAAGCCAAAAGTATGCTCTAATTATGAAAATTGAATTCTTAAGAAAATGATAATTATTCAGATAAAATAAAATAGAAATAACTTTCCAATTTCTCTAAGAGAACAGAAAATATAAAATAGAAACTCTTATAGTAATTATTTTTTTTGCAAATACATATTATCAAAACTAATTACAGTATGGCGGAAAAAAATAGAGTCTGGCAATTTTTATTCGGGAATTCATAGGTTTTTGCTGCGCCAGACGCAATCCTTATTTATTAACAAATATTTATATCAAACGTTTACCAACTGCAAGCTCCTTTAATAATAATAATAATGATATTGATATAATGAGCACTCAATATACGATATGTGTCTTGTATATATATACATATAACTATATATAGATATATAGACGCTATTTAGTCTAGTTACTCGTTAAATGTCTTCTTTAACAAATCGTTGTACGGAAATCGTTATTCAAACTGACAAGACACACAACGATCACGTTCTTATGTTTATTTGTTGGTCAGATTCACGAATTCACACACATAGCAAACAGACAAATAAACAAACAAACAAACAAATGAACAATAAGACAGAACAGAACAGAGAGTGCAATAGATATATAGGTAGATAAGCATATGCACAGATATATAAAATATAAGGGGATACTTTCAAGTCGATAACACACACAAACACACATAACACTAATGAGAAACGATATTACCGACTCGTTATCAAGACTCAATTAATTTCTTCGCGATAGAATAAGTACTGGAATAGAACAAGAAAAAAAACGAATATCGAGTTGTAAGTTTCTGTAACTTATCACCGACTAATTTTAGTTTATTAACATCTGTATACGTAATCGAAAGAGAAAAACTAAATATACGTCTTTCGCACTAGAGGTACCATGTTGGAGATTGAGCACAATTTATGAAAATTACAATGGAAAACTTTATCATACTTAAGATCCATGACCGGAGTTACCACCAGGCAAACTATAGACAAATTACAGAGTTCATCAGTTGCGGCACACGGACTCTACGTGATTCTTGGCCCAGATTTTATAGACAGAGGTCAGTTTCTGGTAAGTCTAATTCAAAAATGTAATCCAAAACAGATGACGAATACAAACAATTCAATTGACAAGAACTTATTTTATTTTAAAATAGTTCTACATTAGAAATCTCTCTATTATTTAATTTTTCTAGTTATTTATCAAGAATTGCCTTGTTTTTGATGCTTCCCGAGTAAAAATAATCATCGGCCGTACATCGGCTCTACATGGTCCACTCGGGCTCTTTCTGGTCTGCACAAGAGACTCAAAAGACCTAACCGGCTGTACATCGGCTGTACATGTTAAACTAAATATTCTTTAGCTTTAGATTTAATTGATCTCATTTTAATGTATGTTTCGGCCCGAAAATCAGGATATCCACAAAATTCAATATATCTATTTGAATGAGAATGAGATAATCAATCGCTGAAGTGAGCATGAAACGATTTTCGAGCAGTCGTTGTTCGTTGTATATAGGCTATTTGAATTTTCTACCCATATAAATACAAGGGAAATGTGAAAATAGGGATATCAAAGTGATCGGATGATTTTCATTGCTGTGCTTCTTTGGTAGGTAAATTCTCGCTGGGCCGCAACTGATACATCTATCTTATTGAACCCCGGATTGAAACAGATGTATCCCCTCAAATTATGTCAAAAGGTATTTTTCATCATTTCTAGCGGAAGTGTTTTGCATTTTCATATACAGAGTGAGTTCGAGTCATGGAGTGTAATTAACTGGAGGGTAGAGGATGAAATTCTGAGACGAAAAGTCCTAAGACACCCACTGTTAATTAGTTATTAATTTAAATTAAAATGGCAGCAGAGAAAAGCCATCGGTGTGAGCACGCTCTACCACTGTAGAACGAATCAATCTAATAAATATTGAATCAGCTGCGGAGCTTCTCTGCGTCTTGGCCTAACGAATCCCGACCAATTCTTATTCGCTTCCACGCTTATCACATTGACTTTTTTATTTAATTAATAAATAAACAATTAACAGTGGGTCAGGAGAAATAATGTCTAAGGATTTTTTGCCTCAGAATTTCATTTCCTACCCACCTTTTAACTTCAATTCATGACTTTCAGCTCACTCTATATATGATCTTGAATTTCAAAAGAAAATCATTAAGTAACTGCACTATCAGTCAATAGATTCCAAAATTTGAGCGCGTCCGTTACCCTTCGGGTGGCATTTCAAGAAGTGTCTATCACGCGACAAATTCCTAAATCCGGCCCTATGCAGATCTCAAATCGAAATTCTGAAAATAATTTGATTATAGTCCTTAATAAAATTGTATGATGGTCTAATAAATTCATAAAACAAAAAATCTGCTGATCTTAATATTTATTATTAAACAATTAATCGGAAAATGAATCAATTAAACTTTATAGATGTTTTTAATGTTCCAGCAACATAAAATTGAGTATTAAAGAGATATAATGAGTCGGAATTTCTTTTTCTCTAAAATATTGAATCTGGATCTGAGATATTTTACAAACAATTTCTATAGATTTTCGAAAACCCCACGTTTTTCCAATTAAAATTATTATATTCACGCGTGTTTTATGTTGGTCTATGTCAACGGTGGCCAACTTTTGCATTTACAGGATTATAGGTTTATTCATTTTTTTTTATATACGGACCATAGTTGATTATAATCTCCAGATAAATTATAGTTATTCATTTTGAAAATTGAAGGAGATACAAAAATTTATCGAATGGTTTTGAAGTTGATCATATAGAAAACAAAAATAAAAATTAAGATACTGCTCACGTTAGAATTTTGTACGCAAAAGATGTCCGATGTGCATCCAATAAGACGATGGTCAGTTTGAGCTCTGATTATTTTATCCGTTTATTATAACGGAAATTACTACATTCAATCTATACAGGATGGTCCACCAGAGGCATTCCTGGTCTTAAACTCTAGCTCTACTGGGTGGTAAGAGAAAACGGACTTGATGATCTAAAGTGTGTTATTTAGAGAACATTTTGACGTTAAAACTATTTCCCAAACTTTAGATCTTCGAGTGCATCATTTTTTTTCCTCCACTAGAACCAGAGTCTTACAAGACCAGGAAAGTCTCTGGCGGACCAGCCTGTATATATAGTCGGATCATTCTAAAAATTAACCCCTCTAGGAAAAAAACACCACTACTGCTTGAAAAATTGTCTGAAGAATCGAATGATTTTGAGAAACAAAAAAGTTATAGACAGATGAAAATTTGAAAAAGTTCTTGTTACAATCAAAGAAATCTTTCAATGTAGCCGATAGAATTTTCTCAGAAATCGATCCCACAACACCATTAGTCGATTTTTGTGTATCTGGTCTGGATGAAGGTTTTCCCATTTCAATATCATCCAATTTGCATCACCCTGTACATAAGATATCTACTTTTTGTCAACAAAATTTTTGCGATCTACTTTTGGAAGATCATTTCGTTTGAAGGTGTGTGAGAACGAAGCTACAGAGACGTTGACTCCCTTATCCAAAACAAAATTTTTAGAAGAATAATTCAAGACAATATTATTTAAATACAGTGATGTAGTCAGTTAAGATCGTCGGTTATCAATAGAAAATCACTTTGTGATCGAACGAAAATCGCTTAGTGATCAACAGGTCGATCATGATCGACTTCTTCATCACTCCTGGTCTGTATGATGATAACACAAGTGTAGTCTTAACCTGTTGAAGTTGATATAATAAAATTTAAAATTTTCATAACGAACAGAAGGAAACGTCAAAGGAATCAATAATTTTGATGATTTATTCAATAATTCAACGTTGTACTTTTACCGCGAACGAGCTGTATCAACTGATCATTAACCATTAATGTGAAGCAAGTTATTTTACGATCGATTTGAGAATTTTCGTCGGTTGTGACATGACTTTAAACCATTTACTATATATATTTTCTGTGTGTATATATGTATGTTTAGGTTATATTAACCAAAGGAATACAAATTTGTTGAGATGATTGCGATGTTAATTTACACAAGCACGTCTTGGGCAATTTCCTTTAATAGCCGTCCATCAACAACAACAAATAACAACGATAAAATTAAAATTCGGCGTATGTAACATGTAAGGCCGGTGCGATACGATGTAATGTGGCACCCTACGGGGCGAGCAGATGTCTTTTCTTATATGATTGTGCAAAAGACGCCCCATGGAGAGAACACCGTATTACACCGATAATGCCACCGACGAACATCGATTCTAAATTGTAAATTGCAATAAAACTTTGTTTTATATGTCCATTTTATATTTATTTATTTTATATGAGTAACAAAAAATAAATGAAAAAGACAAGTAATTTATATTAACAAAATAAAGAAAAAATGTAAAACGTTTGTTTTCTATGTGATTTTGATCGCTTTAAAAATTGGAAATAATCAAAATTCAAGTTGAACGCGTTCAGTATTCTCAATGTCACTATATTAGTAAATGGGCGGTCTTGGCAGCAACTAACAAGTTAATATGCATTTTAATAAAAGTCGATACGACCACCCGGTAGTAATGGCCGCTTTCTGCATAAATCATACCTTTTTCTCACACCAGTCATCATTAGGATGCACGAATTGCTCATAAATTACAATATATAAAGTCATTCTGTCTACACTGAAAAAATAATCACACCCAATAGGATATATGATGATATATAATCTACATATAGTACAAATTTAACGTTACCTATATATCGTATAAATATAACAAATTGTTCAATGACCAAAAACAATTAATCAATTAAAATAATTGGAGACTCACCCATCGTCCAGCTTCATTATTATGTAAATTCATTTTCTCTCTCAAAGATTTACCACGTTCACCGGTATCAACAAATTCCCGACTAACAGCAAATCCAAAACCGATATTATCAGAACAACCACCCCATTCGAAATCACGCAGTCCTGCTGCTGCTGCTGCTCCTCCTGCTGTTGTTACTCCACTACCACCACCAATAATAGCATTATTTATTGTTGTAACTTGCGGACGTCCTTTATAATGAGTTTCACAATTACATGTATCAATTGAACCTTCACTGCATGCTCGTGCAATTGCATGTGTAACGGCTGCACTTGTGATTGCATAAATGAATGCCGTCTCTCGACAACCTGCAGCAACCATCATACACAAAATAATTATTTTATTTTATTGATGATTTTTTGAATAAAGGAACAAATAAAAATAAATATAATCTATATATATATATATATATATATAGTCAACTTAAAGCGAGTTATTTCATTTATAATTGGAATTGATTATTCTACATACATATATACATTGCATATGTATAAATATATGACTTATATAAATTAAAAAATAATAATAATAAAATGTTTTGATATAGAGAGTTGATATTATAAATTTATGTTTATAACATGTATATATGTTGTATGGTTGAGAGCTGCGAAAATAAAACTAGGACCACGATCATATTATATACCTCTTTCTATATATACCTATACCTATATATATACCTATGTATATAATACTTTTACAAGCTAATTAGTATAATAAATAAATCGTGTCGGTTTATTTATGGTCGATTTAATGATCTAAATCTGGCTAATATTCGATCGAGATATCTTGTAGTGATAAACAACAGTGTTTGTAACAATACCCGAACATGTAGTCTAGATACTCATATATATATATATATATATATATATATATATATATATATATATACAGGATGTCCGTTCTACGAGTCCCAATGAGTTTCAATTCAAACGGACCACGTTACTTACATTGGTGGATTTAGTGACGCGCGCCTACTACTCATGAATTTTCCTTTGGGTAAGCAAGTGCGGATAAACTAAATATCAAAAGTGATTTGTATGTTTGTTGAACAAATCACAATAAGCAGGAATGATTGTTTAATTTGTATACCAGACAATTAGTAGGAGCATCACAAATTCTGTCGATATAATAAGCAACGTGATTTATTTGATTTGAAATTCTCTGTAGTAAAAATGATAGACGAACAAAGACATCCACAAGAGGTATTGCATAGTGAATATATGTCAACAGGTTATATAATCGCAATGCATATACAGAGCATTTGATTCGGAAAAGCTGAAATAGAACGGAAAGTTTACCTCTTGTAGACGCCTTTGGACTTGATAGAATTATGTTCTAAACAAGACTATTTTTATATAGCCTTGCTCGAAAATTTGGAAATCAGGAACCGTAGAGGAAAGTATAACCAAATGTGTAATACCATTTTGCTTTTGGAATATATATCGCAAACAAAAAATTGCAAAATTAAATAAATCTTTATTAAGAGTCAATCATACATTTCTACGTGAAGCGATAACACTTAAAAATAAAACTGACATACATTTGAGTCATGAAAATAGTTGAAAATAGAAAAAAAGTGCACTAAATATAAATGGAATAGACCCCTAAATATGGAATACTAAACTGATAATTATTAGATTATAATAGAAAAAATAACCAAATCAAGTATGATAAATAATAAACAATTCACCTGAAGAATCAATAAATCAAAAGGTCTGAAGTAACGTGACGGAATCAAATTAATCCTTTGCAAACACACTACTTAAAAACACTATATTATTTCGAATAAACCTTCGTCGACAATGCAAGTCGCTGGAAATAGATAATGGCAATTTGGGGCACTTGCAATTATCCAATTCCTGTATATTTTTCAAAATTTAATTGCTGGTTATCTAAAGCAAATATACTTTGTTTCATTTTTTCAAGTGTAGGAAATCTGTACCTATATATGTATATACGAAGTGTATCTGCACTGTGAACAGAAACGTCCCACATTTATAGCTAGATAATGGATATTATTTACATCGACAGATGTATGCGATACACATTATAACCGCCTGATACTTAACTCCATAGCTGAACGATTTATAGTGAATTTCAATTCAAATGAACCACGTTGCTTTATTACATCGAAATTATTTGCGACCCTCTGTCTACTAAGCTAGAATGTAGCAGCTTTTTTATTATGGCTACTTATGAATTTTTCTTCTTTGGAAAGAGGCTTTAGACGATCTCAAGTGACTTGAATGGTTTGTAAACAAATAATCAATAAGCAAAAGTTATTATTTCATTAATACCTGACGATTATAGTAGGAGCTTCAAAAATTCTACCGATGTATAAGCAACGTGGTTTATTTGATTTGGGCGTCTTGTGGTTAAGTTTGTTGACTACGTGAACTACTTGTGTGCTATTTTTTTAACAAATCATTTTGAAAGAGCGTACTTCTTGTGGATACGTTAGGTTATCGAACATTTAGTCCGAGCGCCATCAGATTTCTAATAAAAAAAACAGTATGATAAGAAACCTTAAATTAGAGTCGGCTTCTGTAGTGTGAAAGCATTTAGATTAGACGCCCTACGGTCAAGTTTGTTAACTATCTAGGCTATTTGTGCACTATCTTTTGATTTCTAGAAAGCATACCTTTTATGGAAGCATTTGGCTCTCGAACATTAATACTCGGGAAGTCTGTTGAATGGCGACAAAATTTCCGAGGAATCGCGAACATTATTATTCATTCATTATAGATAAGAAGATTGTTTGCCGCGTATGATGAGTCACATTTTAAGTTGTCATCTTTTTCAGTCAAATTTTTAACAATTATTTTTGCAATAGGACACAAATTCAAACAAATCTACATCTAGTAAACTCATGTCGTTTGTTTAATGGTATGAAAACGGCTCGATAATAATATCTAAAATTGTTTTTGTTATCAAGTTGAATTTCTCAAAAATGTTCTATTAATTCGCAATATTCCCAATGCTAGGGCTCGACTGAGAGACACTCTGTATAAATGCTATAAATTATAATATACATGGTATAGTAGTATAGTGGATATACACAAACGCAGCATGTTGTCTAGATGATGATGATGATGATGACGTAATTACCCGGTCATCTCACCATAGGGGGCCACTACGATTAAACTCTTCAACAATAATAATTCATAAAATGTAGGTATACAAAAGAAAAAGAAGAATAATTATTATTATTGTTAATAATAAAAGAATTGCCCACCTCCGAAATTGAAGATTTCTACCATATTCAATTCTATTATATTTAGGTATATATAGGTAGATAGTGATAGTTTTATCGTATACTATTAAATTTATTTTGAACCACATATAGGTATAATTTTATTTTCTTTGGTGATATTCAACCGGAAAAGGATGTATATAGGTAGCAATTTTACCAGTAGGATATCAAAATCCTTTTCATTTATTTTTATACTCGTATATATAGAAAGCTTTCACTTTGATTAAATAGTTCATGTTTTTTTTTTTTTGGCTGGTTTTTGATCATAGAGGATTATAGTATGGTTTTGTTACCCATTTGTTGTGTTCTTTTTTTTTTTTGGTTGTATTTAAATTTGTCAAAGGGTCGTGAATATAAAAGGACCTCATATGTCCAGATGTTTGCCAATTCACTTTTGTTCAACAGTCTATTTGGAGTGGACATCAAAAAACTAAATGGACCCAATTATCATCGACGAAACCACTCTCGTTCATTTTTTTCTTTATTATTATTATTGTTGGATTGGATTGGTTTTATTATTACATAACCACTTGAAAGTTCGCCCTTTTTATATACTTACTATACAGACTACTTGAAGCTTATACCAAGTATATTTTTTGCCCATTTATATATATTTATTTGTCAAAGAAATGACTTTGTTTTATAATTAGTATCGATCGAATCGATATGACAACTTTCTGTTGTTTATGATGGTCATGTTTTTAAAGTACGGAATCCGGGCGTCGCGCGCTACAAATACCAAAACTATTATCGATTATACCTATATTTATTATTATGATTTTTTCATATTGATAAATCATAATCGATTGATTTATAAAGCAGTCATACAAGAAACTTGTCAAGTATATATATATATAGGTATAGGTATAGCATAACACAACAAAAAGTGTGAATTGTTCAATTTTTTTTTTTTTTGAACACAATACACAAAAAAAACTATATCGATATATTAGTTGAAGTCGTATAAT
>JAZBGX010000841.1:10646-24151 GCA_037414775.1 Zonitis immaculata | reverse complement strand
ATCCACACCAGAATAGAATGTGCCGCTCGCTTGATGGATAGTACGAATATCATGGCTTAGAAGCTCCTTGTGAAAAGCCACTGTGCGCTCCTTATTTATCACTAAAAATGTAATATCTGTAGAAATAATATACCTGCACAGCTCCTGAGAGACTGAGTGCTCGAGAATATTTCTGAAAAAATTTGCCAAAAGCTCTAATTCGTCTTCTATTGTGTTTTTGCAACTTTCCCTTAACAATCATCGATATAATTGAGTGCTTTTTTTCAAACTTTTATTTACCTAAATAAAATTCAACGTGTTTTACGAGATTCTTTCGAATAATCCAGGCTCTACTAATTGTAAGTAAAGCGGAATCATATCCATCAAGTAAGCGTTTTGTTGTTTCCTCGTTGCATTTATTCAGAGCTACTCAGAAACTCAGTGAACAGCAGAATTACTGAGTAATTAAAACCAAAAATACTTTATCGAAAACTAACAAGTTGCAGTTAAATAATAACTAATCTGAGCTGTTATCGATTGAATGAATGTCAAGATCAAAGTTCAGTTTTTCCTTATAAATTGATTAAATGATTGAATTTCGATAATTGGTTTTTCTCTAGACAAATATAGTACCGATTTTCCGTAATGTGTACATTGAATCTTATTTTAACATTATTAAACGGTTTTATAGTGGAAACGATTCAAAATCATGTAGGTATTTCGCCTCTAGTAATGACCATTAATGTTAAACTGTAACTAGAAAACGTTCATTATATTGTTGTTGAAGAGGGTATAAATATTATATTGATAGATATAGAGAATAGCTTCCAGCATCAATTTTATCGTCATTCATTCACTCATTATTATTATTATTGGCAAATCATTTTTGGTAATCATTAAATTGTAAATAAAATAATTGTCTAAGGAAAAGAGGAGGAAAAAGAAAGATTTGACCTGTACCAATATCCTGTAAATAAAATCTAGCCTTATCTCAATCGATCAATCAATAGAACCTTTCTAGGGAGATTCCGTTACGAAAAAAACATTCTATTCAATGGTAATATTTAATGTTGTTTAGAATTCGATAACATGAGATTTAATTAACAATTAAAACAATTATATAGCGTACTGTGATTGTAGAATCGATCATTCAAAGTCGCTTTGTTTGTTTTTACTAATAAAACAATCTATATTTTTATGGTGCGAATCGTAAAATTTTATGATTAAGAATTTTCGGTTTTTAAAAGATGGATTATATGGTTAAGTCCACACACAATGTTGATGACGAGCGAGCAGCGAGAGCTTATCGGAAAACTTTGAAAACATAACTTATATCGTCACGTCTTGTTCGTTTATCAAATAAATCAATTGTTTTTCTAGTTGAACGAACATCTGCCTATAACGATTAGAACAATCATTAGAAATTTTGAATATACCTATATAGGTATATAATTTTTTTTTTTTGGTATAAGATCAAGTAATCTATTTCGAATTTTTTACCTATTGTTTCTCGGATTATCTAATTGAATTATCAATGACGTAATCTATATAGCTTCGGGTTATTGTCATTATTTAAATGTTTGTTTGTCTAAGTCAATTAACATGATATTCTGCGTGTATATACCTACCTTGTTGAAGCTGCTGATCGTTCAACCGAGAAATATTGCATTGTAATAAAAAAAGATTAGAGCTTCAAGTGTAACTGTAAAATTTTATCAAATTCTAAGATTTCCGATATTTTTAAATTAAAGAAACTACAACTCTATAAACAATTAATTTTCATATTCCTGAAAATTTGGTTCAATAATCCATAATAAATCTTATCAGCACCCAAAATTTTTCTCATTTTCGTAGAAATTCGAAATCTTGTAAAATTCAGAATTTTCACATTTAAGAAATTTCACAATGTGGATATAATTAATAATAATAATTAATTAGGAAACTATTTAGCATATTTTTCACTATTTCCAAAAAAATTTCTCTAAATTTATATTTTCGTAAATTTTCCAATTTGTTTAATCAAATTAAATAGATTGCATCTTTAAACAATAGGCTTTCCAAAGAAAAATTACTGTAATTTCCTCTATAACTATATGTATATATATAAAGAACAAATTTCCTTTTTCCATACTTTCTATTATTTTCTTGTAACTTTTCAAGGTAATTATAAGCTTATCATTTTCACTAATTTTCAATTAGTAGGTACCAATTTTCCAAAAGAAAAACTTTTACATTTTTTTTTTATTATTGAGGTAAAGAAATCATTCGTTGGGAATTCCAAAATTCTATCAATTTCGACGACTTTCAAATATTTTTGCTCAGCCAAATCTTTCGATCTGAAACTATTGTTATCAAATTTTTAGTTTTCCAAAATTGCCAAAAAAGTTCGTTGGTCAAAAATCAAAAGAATATAAAATATTGGCACAGAATTTATGAACGTGTAAGATGATTTTCCAACAAATTGCCTTATCTGTCGAAATTTTCTAGTTTTGTGGAAAAACAAATGTGTTTTATAAATATGAACTTATATTGTTGAATAAATCAATTGGAAATTCAAATACAATTTTTCATCGAAACACAGTAAGATAATTCAAACATGCAAATATCCTCATTGTTTATTTATTTGAGAATTCACGTTGAATTAATTTTATTCAACAAAGAAATACCGGCACAAACGATGAATAAATGTCTTGAAAATTTGTATTTTTAATTCAAATCGTTAGTTTTTATATGTTCCAAAAATAATTAAAAATACAAAATAGTTGAGTTTAATTATTAATCAACAATATAATTAATTATATTTGAAGTTAAACTCAAGTATTTATATTCTTAATTATTTCTCCGAAAAGATAAAATCGTAATTTAACGTAATTAAAAATGAACTATGTTGCTAAAATTCTTATTAAAAGTTTACTTGAGGAATAATAAATTTCCCGGAATTATAAATTACCTGATATCTTATTTCCGGGCTATATAGAACTAGTAGATTATAAAACTAGAAATAATTTTATTAGAAAATTTACTTTTATTGGAAAAAGGCTCCATTTTTCAACAAGTCTCGAGAAAAACTTTGAGAAAATCTAGAAAATGCTATTAAATCTAAATATTTTTATAGAAAGAATAAAAAAGGGTTAAAAATTACAAAGCGAAAATTCAAATATAATACCTGAAGTGTCTGAAAGAATGGAAATGGAAGCATTTTTCCTGCAGCGACTTTTTTGTTATTGTGAAATATCGAAAATTTCAATGAAATAAAAATTTTCTGAAAAATAAAACCATGATAAATCTTGGTCGAGATATCTGCAACGCTCAAAATGTTGTTATGAATATTTGTTTTGAAGTTGAATAATTTTCCAGTGGAAATTGATAGTTTTTCTTTGAACCAAATTTTCAACATGCGAGAACCATCAACAAGAAAATAGTAAATACAGGAAAATATTCATCTCTTGAAATGAATTACCACAGAGAGCTTCGACTGAACGATATAAAGCTTAAGGAAAACAATCAGAATCCTCCTTTGCTGACGGATAAATCGTGAAAGCTTTCTATAGAATTTCAAAAAAATTCAGTTTTCCAAACATTTCCGTTCGAAACTGAATGATTCTGATTTTTTTATTAGACTTTCACTGAACACTGAAACGACAACCGAATGTGAAAGTCTATTTTTCAGCTTTTACTATCAAATATAATTTACTTTCTTCTAAAATTATTAAGAGATAATAAAAAAAGACATCTATATATATTCAATGAATTGTTGAAAGCTCTAAAGTTGAAACATCAATTCCAGCTTTCAATAAATCTTTCTTTTTCTTTATATAAACACAAAAAAAAAACTTGTCATTGTAACAATGTAATGGAAGGAATTCCGTAAAGAATTACAGAAAAAAAAGCAAAACACCTTTTTTGTTGTTAATCCGACAATTTCGCAATTAATTTCTAATTAATAAAAATAGAAAAAAATTCAATCTTAATGATCCGTAATGGCAGTTAAATAACTGTTGTTTTATTTATTTAGTATTATTATTATTATTTTTATAGCTCTCTCTGTTCTTTGGAAGTTATTGGTATTTTTACGATCGTCTGCATTGACTCACACAGGTGGTAAAGATAGAAAAAACACCCACATAATGAAAAATATACCTACACTAATGGAATAATTGTTTGTTGTGTAATCGAATGTAAATTATGTTTGTCGTGATGTACATTAATTCTATAGTCTACTGGAAATAATAATAATAAAATAGAGAAATTAAAAGATCTGAGGGGGAAAATATATATATAGTTATACTAAACGTATAGAAAACTGCCCCATTAGTTACGTCCCTGAATATAATAAAAAAATATCTCTTAACCTATATGACTTTATCGTAACATTTTAATACCGTGAAAATTGTTGTTCTATAATGCAATATTTCTCGCTTCAGTGATCAACAATTTCATAAAGATATATATATCTATATATATATAGGTATATTTATGTGGTATATGTTGATTGATCTAGACTGTAGACAAAAATTAATACGAAAAACAATGGGAAAATAATGGAAATATCCAAGAAAAAATAATGCTTATCTGGTCTAGTTGTACCGCTGGTTCTAGTGGAGAAAAAAAACCGCACTCGAGCAGCCAAAGTGTGATATCTAGAGAGCATTTTCGGTATCAAAACGGTGTCTCTAACTTTGCGGAAAATGTGGGTGTATAGGTCTAGAGTTACGGATCAGGAGACCCTGAGGCAGTCCATCCTGTAGCAAAGTTGAACTGTTGATCATCAACTATTTTCTAAGGTAGATGCTTAATCAATGCTACTTCCGGCTGCACCGGAAATGACTTTAGTTTTTTGAACGGAACACTGTGAAACCGGAAATAGTTTTGATTGAAAATAGAGGATAATCAACTTTGTTCCGCAAAGTATTCCCATATTTTTATAAATAACGGAATTATGACTTGAGGTGTTTTTCCAAAATACAGCCTGTATATCTATCGTTTGATTCTTGAATTATGGTCTCGAGTCCATACAAAAATCCTGTATAAAAAAAAAACTTTCAGTTTTTCCTCGATTTATCAATTTTTCGGGGAAATGTCTCGCTTTTCCTTTCTCCAAATACCTACTCATTCAAACAATTACACGGATAGAGTAGTTATTTATCAATTATCACCTATAAGCCACTTGTCTTGTTATTGTGATGAGTGATGATAAAACGTGACACTCCTACTGTCAGAGTGCGAATTCAAGCAGCTTATCTTTCGAACATTGTCTCGATATAATTAATTACTGTCGAAATATTCCAACAGAAATCCATACTAATTATTTTTGGTATCATTTTTGTTTTTGTTTTGTTTTTGTACTTTCACCGAACCATATACCGCCGACGCAATTTATAATTCAAAACTTTTCAATTTCGACTTAACAAGTGAAAATTGTTGTGTGGGCTATTTATATATTGAAGTCAAATTTGTATCGAAAAACAAAATATACAAGAGATCATCTTTTGTTATTCTATAAAATAATAATAATAATAACAAGCGATTTATTATAAATGGTTTGAATTATTGATTTTGAATGGTGATGATAGGTTTAATCTTGGATCGTTTCTTGTTATTGTTGATAGAAAGTAATGAATTTATTTTATGATGTACAATATAACAAGGCGTGATCTTATTAGTTATTACCACTTTATCTAACCATAATCCACTCACTTAAATGCAAAATATTCCAATACTCTTTTATATATACATATGTACCTATATACATATTATATACATATAATATGTACATATATGTGCTTAAAGTTTGCGCCTCTATATTTATTAGAATGTGATAGTTGTATAAATGGTTTCGTATAAGTGTCAATACGTGACTCTACTTACTGTATGTTCTTTTGTCTTCAAACAATTTATGGTAATGATATAAATGAATAATACAAAAATTGTATACAAATCTTGCGTTATCTTATATAGGTACTTAGTTTATAAAATATATAAACAATTTAGTAGATATGTTTGATATATAAAATAATAAAATTGGCTTTTATAAATATTTGAATTGCTAATAATTTGATAAATGGTAACATAAAATGGAAAGTGTGAAAAGCACGACATACGAATATTATCATATTTTTCTATATAAATATATGTATACACCTAATGATAATAATACGTGATGCAACAATTCTTTTTCCGGTTTTTCATTTGTCTATAGATATATTCAATTATCGAAACATATTTTACAATAATGTATAGATTCATTGATTTATCAAAGAAGGGTCAAATATATAAAATCAAAGTTCAACAATAAATAATATTTAAAAGAATAACTCAATTGTTGATTGGCGGTGGTGTTGAATTGAATAAACAAAAATTTCGAAATTTCGAAATTCTATTTTAATAACAATAAGTTGGTCTTTTTTTTTATTTGATAATATTTTATTCAAATTTTAATAAAAAAAAAATTATAAAGTTTTAAAATGAATATAATGACCGCCCACATTTAATTTAAAAAATCCATGGAGAATTTTGGCTATATAACCGCGTCGAGATTTTCCATAATTTTATTTTTATTGAAACCATCATTTGGTCCAGAAAAGACGAGAAGATAAGCAAAAAATTAATATTTTGAATGGTATCTGTATCGAACACTTGAAATCATAGGTAATTTTCCTACATATTCCACTCAAAACTTCGCACTTATCATCGCCTTCCATCATCGAAAATTCAATAAAATATAAGGAGTCGTATTTGAAATCGAGAGTTTGATTGTTACTGCCGCTAGGTTTAAACGAGCGCCTGTATATTTTTGCTCTAATTTCCAAACCTCCCTTAACGGACAACGACCACATTGTCTAATTTCCCGAACTTATTATACGAGAATTGCTTGAGGCAAAGTCTCTATTGGAGGGGTGCTGACACAATACTTATTTCACTACCCATTATTTCGTAAAAAATAATATTCACCTCAGTCGAACATTGTCTATTCCGCCGAAACTCTTATAAGTGACTCCCAAATAAAACAAAACGTTCCTATCTTCTCAAGAAACTCTCTTCTCCTAGACGTACACTTTTGAATATTTTTGGGCTGAAATCTCGCTGGAACGGACACTTTTCGTTGCCCCATTCCGCCCAAAATAGGTTTTATTGTATTTTTATGAAGCGAAACGTCCATTGGTAGTTTCACTTTTTTAAAGAGCTCCATCACAATATTTCTTCCATTGTCTTTTGTTTTCCTAGAAAAGGTTTCTCTCTTGGGGATTTTTGAAGGTTTATCGTTGATTTCGCGGAAAAAATGTCTAAGCGCGCGTAACTTTCCGTACAGTTTGGAATAAATAAAATACAAGCTGATGATATATTGAGAAACAAAGTGGAGATAAAAATTTTCCACGCACATTGGTGATCTTTCTTTCAAAAAAACGCCAACACTATATACTTATTTCTGTCTCACTTGAACGGAAACTTTCAAAGGTTTATTATTGATTCCGCTTCGAAGTACCTATACAGCTCTAAAAAAGTATAAGTACCGATGTTTTGAAAAACCATGAACAGATAGGGAATTTATATACATTACCAATGACAAGGCACAGTAGTTTCCTTAAAGTTCTGAGAAATATATATTTTCGGCTGAACCCTTATCGTTTTCCAGTAGCTGTCCGCCCAAGAGAGGTTTAACTGTAGTTCTTTCGATATTACTAGAAAATTATCGAATTGAATTGTTTGAAAACGTCTTATTTCGGTAAAAATTCTATTCAAAAACAAAGTTTATAATATGTTGAGATTATTTTTATTGATAATAAAATTTTCCAAAATATAAGTATTTGACATATTTGCGCCCACATATTAACGTCGAATTGATCGTAAATTTTGGGATTATACCAGTCGATCTATTCATATTTTTTCCGGTAGATATTATTTATTAAATTATTGCTAATTATTTTAAATTACTAATAATTACCCAAATTAATTGTTTCTATCTGCAAGGAATTTATCGGATAAACTAAAAAATTGATTCATTAAAGTAAATAATGATGGAATTTTTAAAAGTATATACGCTAATGTGAATTTTTATGTCCGCTAATAATTTTTATATAGCAGTTATAAATTCCTAACTAATCGTTATATATAGTCACCAAATTTTTTGCATAATTTAAAATATTTTGTTCCGAGTCGAGCAATAGATTAATTAAAATAGAGGGAAATAGAAATATACAAGTCCAAAGATGGAATTTGATTAATAGAATACGAATAAATCATGTAATGTTAGAATTATGTTTGATAGAAAGAGGATTTGCCTATTAAATAGATTTGATATCTTTCACTATAAAGAATCTTGAAATTTTGCATAACATAATTTTGATTATTTCTAAATTGTTGCTATAAATAAAACGAACAATTTCGAGTTACATTCCTAACTAATCGTTGAGATCTCCGGAATTTTTGTACAGTTCCAAACATTTTGTACATTCTATTGGCATCACTTATGATAAAATAGATAGATAAACTCAAGAACAGAACGTGATTGTTAATTGATGGAGTTAATTGAATCAAATTGGTATATTGAATGTCTAATCAACAATAATAATTTATTATGATAGATATTGTGGTTTTCTCACTAAAATAATCAAGTCTTTCGATAAATTCATCGAAACAAAAATAGTCGAATAGATAAAACCAAAAACAAAAGAATTAGGTACCTATATATTGGAAAAAAAATTAATAAATTAGTATTTCTATTGAAGAAAAATTTCCAAAATATTCTGTTTAGATCCGTGATTCAAATAATAAATGAGTGTTTGACATAGTTGCGCCCACATTTTCTAGATTTATGGATCACTTTTTTTCACTAATCGTTGAATTCTTCCAGTTTTTTTTTTTTTTTTGCATAACTGCCAATATATTTTATTTTTGTTTGTATTAATTTAGTAAATTGTTATTAATAAATTATGTTTTCGAATTTGTTACAAATTATTATCAATAAATTATGAGAAAGTGTTTTAGTTTATCTGCGCCCACGTTTTTAGTAAATTTTTGGGCTATATACACTCTGCGGACAGTCTTTTGTTTTCTTTTTTGTATAACTGTCGATTATTGATTTCTATTTGTACAAATATATCTGTGTACCTTAAGAAATACGTTGGTAGGACACTACTACTCACTGCACGAGGAAGAGTCACGGAAGTTCCTTTCTCAACACCAACTGGATTACGTACGGATACAAGTTTTTGCACAGCTGTAACGCCTATCACATCGATATTCCAAGTTCACGGAGTCGGGAACCTGTATCTGGATATTTTTTGTTTATTGAGAGAGGTTGCTCGGCTTATACACGTATTCTTAAAGGCAAGTCTCGAGCGCTTTTTGTAATGAGGCCAATTTCAGTCAATTCATACTCATCTTGATCCTTTCATGCTCTTCCGGACTTTGATGATTTTTGTCACTCCTTTGGAATGAATCATCGCTACTTAGCAAATGACTTGCATCTGTAAATTCCATCATCACTCTTTGAAAAGTTAATCAGAATTGGTGTTTACTAATGGATAATGTTCGTAGAACACGGGACCTCTTAAAACACCGAGTTCTACGAACGCGCTGAGCCTGCCTTGCTCCAGCTCTGCCACCAAGAGTTATAGTAAATAGTTTAAGACCAGTAAGTGCTGATTCAAAATCGATCAATTATGATAAGTTTCCGCATTCTATTTCTACAAGCACATTTTCATAATAGTTGTAGTCTCCAAATGGCGAATATTTGATCATTGCTCTTACAGAAATCGTCGAATAAATTAATTGGTACAGTTAAAATTAGAGAGGTGTTATTCCAAAAGTATAAACATCATAGTTGTTGATTATTAAAATCAAATGAATAATGTTGGAATGTTAAAATTATGTTTAAATAACAATAAAATTTTCCTAAATATTTCGTTTAAATTCTTAATAAATGTTTGACATGTTTAAGCTACGCCCACATTCAATTTAAATCGCTTTAAATAAAATTAAAAGAATATCCAAGTATTCGTAAATTGACGTGATTTTTCATATACAAAACACACTAATATGACATTAAAGAATTTATTATAGAAATTTCTAATCGAAATTTATGGCTTCACACTTTATCATCAAATTTCAAAGAAATTCTACAAACAAAATTCGTATTATAATTTATAAAACTTGCAAGATTAACCAAAAAAATTTACATAATAGTACCGTTGCAGATGAATCCAAAAACAAAACAAAAACTGGTCCATCATGCAGATTTTTTTAATCAATATACATATTTTTGGTGGGTTACAGTATTTTCTACCACCGTTAACACAGCAACAACAACAACAACAACCAACAATTTAAATTCCTCAAGGCTACAGTGATAATTTGCCAGTGTGCGTGGATCAGTTAAATCCAATGCCTGTTTGTGTAGCTCTTGAGTGTTAAAATAAAGCAGTCTTGTCTGCTAGAGAATCATTCCAAGAAAAATAATCATCATGCCAAACAAAATGCCTTCAAGTGAGATGTGTACGTCGTTTCTATTTATCGTTTCGAATACATTTTATATGTACATATATACACTATTTCGATATATTCTAATAATAATAATTTATTCACATTTGTCTATGTCTAGTTTATTGTAAGAAAAAACCAATTGGAATACCCTATAATTCTGTTTAATTTTTTTTTTGTTTTGGTATTTTATTTTGAAAAGTATAAACGCCCTAGGAGTTCAAATACAAATCTTATTCTTTGGTTGTTATTATTACAGGTCAGTGGTCAAGTTAAAAATCTTTCTCTCTACATGAGACTTTATATTATTATTATTGTATGTTTCAAGTTAATGGTGGTTTAGTTTTTATTTAATGGGCGGACATATAGATGCCAAGATAGTATAACTGGAATTATTAATGATGAAGTTAGTTTGTCGTATAATCTCACCTAATATTGACTATAACAATAATTAACTTATTGAGAGCTTTTCCTGTCCCATAATCTATATCTATAAACATTGAGATATTATCGAAAGTTTGTCGCAGTAGAACATGCAGAATTTATTCTATCCATAAATAGATAGAGTCGCACAATTTCCCATGTTTCGATTTTTGAGTCACTGTTTCAAAATTTTTATTCATTCTAATCGAATAAGCCACAACGACTGAGCTGTTCGCACATCCCAGAGCTTCTGTCGACCGAAAGAATTAATGCACTCATGAACTATTGTGGATGAAATTTTCTGAGAATAGAATGGAAATTTCCACCGGAAAACTATTTTCTGCCAAATTAAAACATATCATTTGTCACCCAAAAATTAGAAAGAGAAAATTTTCGTTCACCTTTACAAAAAATGATTTTCTTCCACTTTTCCGAAAGATTCCTGAGAAAAATTTATCCTTTCGTACTGATAACATTTTCTCCAAATTTATGGTTTAGTGGCTTTTGGTTCAATGATCGGAGCAGCTTCTGTCATTTTCTTAGCTCTAGATATAAAACATTTGAGAGAGCATAGGTGGAGTTAAGTCGCCTTAAGTGTCCTCCGCTCACTACACCTCACCGCAGTACCCTACTTAAAAGACTATCACGGTGAGGTGCGTTGTGTGGAGGGCTCCAAGACTTAGCTCCGCTCATACTCTCTCAAATGTACATATCTACTATAGTGATTCTGTTAGCAACAGTAGCGACGGCAGCAGTAGTGACAATAGCTATATACAACGGGTCGGCTTTTTAAATGGTCCAGCAGCTGTAGCAACTTGAGCTGTCGATTCAGTTGTTTTTTTTGTTGATCTAGTTATTATAGTTTTTAGCGAATTCTGTTGTTTTCTTTTCATATTGCTTAAACAGATGCTGCTTTAGTTGGTGTTGTTTTGGCTTTAGTAGCGATAGCAGCTATTTGTATAGACTTTCCATCTAAAACCATTAATTTTTAGTTTCAGTTACATTTTCCAGTTACAAAATTCATTTATAAGACTTTTACAGCGTTTTCCTAACAGTTTTTCCAATTAAACGAAAATTACAAATTTTCATTTAGTCTTCATTTGCGGGAGATAGATTTTCAGATTAGATTGAATGTTTCAGCAAACGTTCAATTTATATTAGTCCAATTAACAGCTGAAATTACCAATTTTAGTAAGACAGTGAAAATTCGTCTAATTACGTGCCTCATAAATTTAATGACTGTAGAATCATCATCTATGTTAATGATGACTCTTTGTTTTCGGCACAATTCATGGAATTCATCATTCGTTCTATGATGATTTGCAAACATTATTGATTTCAGTGAACCAATGTGAAATTGTCGAATTACGTTAATCATATATCATTGAAATCTACATGCTATTTTTTTTTTAATTCGATGATTTTTTATTCTTGTATTTTTTTTCTATTGAATCATCATGAATATTAATTATGATGATGACTCGCTGACATCGGCACATTTTACGAAACACTTTGATATTTAATGAACATTTTCAGTTTAGATTGTATTTTTCAGCAAAGAAAAATTGTCAAATTACGCTCCTGACTGATCATTAAAGTCTCCGTGTTATTTTCAACTTTTTTTTTATCTAATTGTAGATTTTTCTTGATGATTCATCATTTATGTTGATGATGACTCTGTCATCAAACTCTTTAATAATAAAAATGCAATAAATCATTCTCAAATAATACTCAAGCCAACATTTGTATACAGGCTGGTCCACCTGGTCTTGTAACCCTGGCTCTAGTGGGTGCAAAAAGAAACGGACTTGATGATCTAAAGTGTGATATTTAGGGAATCTTTTGACGTTTAAATTGTAGATCCTCGAGTGCATTTTTTTGCCCTCTACTAGAACCAGAGTTCCTACAAGACCAGGAAAGTCTCTAGCGGACCAGCCTGTATATGTATATCATCTTATCAATTTATAAACGTTTTACAATTATCGATAACCGGTAGGCATGAATAAATTCTAGTTCTACAAATGTCAATCAATTTATTATCGTATGTATTATTGTAAATCAAATAAGTTCAATCAATAACACAAAAAAAAACAAAACAAAAAGAAATCTAAATAGAAATATAATTTATATCCATCTAGCTTGGTAATTTGTTAAAATAAAGCGTAGGTTTCTACAAAAATCTATTTTATAAATAAAATCGACGAAAATAAAAAGTTCTTTTTGTGATTTATAGCAATTGTTGAATTTTAAAAACAAATGTTTGCATGATATTATCAAGTCATACATCACAATTACCACCAAGCTAGAGGCTAATTTTTTATTTATTTATTTATATAATACACATTTGTACCTGTATGTATTTAAACAAACATTTCTTTTCACGTACCTATATTATGAATGCAGTTCTATAAATGTCAATCAAAACTGAGTAATGTTGAAAATTTAAAAATACCCATGGTGGTATATATGGTATATACACAATGGAACAAAAAGTGGTCGTTTCGAATTTATAACACCTCCAACGTGTCAGGTGGTTGTTTATAGCTTTCAAATATAAATATATTTGTAGTTAAGTTCTTTTTTTTTCGACTTTAGTTCATTATTATTATTATTATTATTGTTGT
>JAZBGX010000841.1:507-10551 GCA_037414775.1 Zonitis immaculata | reverse complement strand
ATTATTATTATTATTGTTGTTGTTGTTTAAATTAACAATTAGTCTTGTTGTCGCAATATTTATACCATATATCTATCTCTTTCTTGCTTTTATCAAATAGATTTTAAATAATAGATGATCGAGTAGCAGGTTGGTGATTGCGCTCTGTTTGACTAATGGTATTCATTGTTTGGTCAATCAAGTAACCATAAAATATCACAACAGATAAGGAGAAAGTTTATAATAATAATAATAATAATAATAATGATTATAATAGAATATAGTGTTGGGTGTATATAGAATTCAATATTATTATTATTATTATTATTATTAACTGAATGTTGTGGGCCTTGCACAATAACCAAACCCTGTTTCATTGATATAAATGACCAAACATATTTAATCTTACTGAAAATAGCCTTAAACTGATAATGACCACCTGTGGATCAGCGGCATGTACAAGCTCATCAAACATTTAAAACATATCTATAGATATCAATCAAAGTTTATATATACAGGATGATTCATTAACAATAGGAATCTTTCAACTGAAGATACCAACAACTCAATGTATTATGATTGAAATAAATATTGTCACATGGATCGAATATAGTCCGTGTTTTGCGAAATCCAGATCTGAATGTTCGCGTCGATTAAGTGCGGCGACAGGGATGAACCAATTGCTCCTGTACAAAATCTATCTCAAGCTCGCCTACAATTCTCATTAAAAAAAGAAACTAAAAACCAATATTTTTTTATAATATGATCTTTTTCATCTACGAGACAATCTTCACTAGACGAGAAATTTTCAATTGGAAGAACAATCATTTGTGGCAATCCGAAAATCTATAGAAGCTCTAATAGAAAGACTTTGTCAGTATGGATTCTAGATGGACATTTGATGTTAGTAGCCATTAGTGGTCCCGTAGAGCGTCAACACTTAAAAGAACATTGTGCTCATTGGTGGAAGTCAATTTGTTTGGCCACCAAGAAGTCCGGATCTAAGCCCACTAGGCCAGAGATTCTAGAACCTATGTAGTCAAAGAATCCCTCTCCGAAAACACTCCTTTGCAATTGAGCTTAACCTCAATAAGTTATAGTGTAACTAAAGCCCTGTATGGAACTTGCTAAAATCGACATCCAATTCGTGGTTTTCCCTTCAAGAAACACAAACCTGACAATTTTTGTGGTGATCAGTACGGCTGAACATTCCGAATTGTATCTCGTAATCCTTCAACATCAGTATAATTGAGCTTAATTATTATATCATTATTGTCCATTGTTGGTGAATCACACTGTATATTCATGAATAAAATAGAGATATTTTTGGATTTTTCTTCTCTTTTATTATTTAATATTAATACGTTCATATAGAATTTATTGTAATATTGTGAACGTCCTAGTTAAAGTTGTCCGCATAATTACATATCTTATTTGTGGTTTAAAAAAGAATGTTTTCTCAAAATTGGCGGATTAGTGGCTCCAGGACACTATCATTATGATGGATTTTTTTTTGTATATAAAAATTAACACTCTACAAGAAGCAAATAATTTGGTTCATCGTTTAAGGTCAAACCTTTCACAAAAAAAAAGAAAATTTTTAAATAATTTTAGAATTTATCAAATAATGATAATAATTACACCCTTTTGTTTATATAATTGTAAAATGTTGAATAATAATATTGTAACAGTTGCATTATTAGCGTATCAATAATTGAAACTAAGTGTACCTGAAAATTGTTCAATTGTTATTATTTATAGAATAAAATCATCTGACCGATTCCAATCACAAAGTGCAGGTGTATATTAATCATTTCTTTTGCAAATAAAGCATAAAATTTTATAGTTCAACTATTAAAACAAAAGTATTTGAAAGCAGGCTTTAATTGGGAGCTGCAAGCTTCATCATCATCTACTTTTGTTTTTTCAAAAAAAAAAAGACTTAAACAGCCCACACCCGAACAACAAAGCCTTCGTTCCTACAACGACAACAACAGAATTTTTCTAAATATGTAGCACTTTTAGTTCGTTTTGTTAAAAGCTATATACGAAAGTATTGGATTCGGTGTGGTTCTGTCGTCTTTTATACGATCTTATCGTTAAAACTATACACATCCGAGTCAATTAAGGTTGAACAAGATAATGCTGTTTACACATGTGAAAAGACAATATCGCTCTAGCACATATACAAACGAAAAACATTGCCACAATAATTTTTTTTATTCATTTTAATATGTGGTAAAAATCCGAAAGAAAACAAACCGTATATAACCAAGAATGGTGAAAATAGAACAACAACGGGATGTCTGCAAGCTATATTGGTGCGATTTTTGTTTTATATTTTTGTAAATCTATTCTTAATGCGGAGGAAAAAACAACAGTAACAATAGGAAAATAAAATTGTATGAACTGAAAACACAATAAACTTCCTATAAATTGCCACTGGCTGAGCACGATGTTCGATTAGATGGTTTGGTGTGCGGTAAATTTCGCATTTCATCTCGACTATATTATTGAATGGTGTTGGCTTTTTGTCTCTTTACGCAATTAATAAGTAGAAAAAATTTTAATACTTAATTAAAATTAATTTATTATCGATTTATCGGAATTATTGTGAAATAATTGCAAAAATCGAACGGTATAATTAATTAGAATTCTATATTAATATAGTGGTCACTTGTCCATACCGCTATACTTAATTAATTTGAAAAATTCGTGTATATCGATAACCACAAACATCATAAAAATTGGAATATCTGTAATCTCTATTATTTATTTATAAAATTATTTATTATGTAAAGTGTGACTGATTATATGTTGCATTTTCTAAGTGTGGAAAGGCGCCAGTCATAAACATGTCGCTATATGTATATAGAAATGAATGACAGGTGGTCGTAATCGGAAATAATATACTGAAAATAAAGAAAAATTCAAAAATTCATTCCATTATTCACAATAGTATTCAATATATTAACTATTAAAATAGAGATATTGCATTTTGTATGCAACTAGTTCAAAGAAACTGCACCTCCGACATCACAATGAACGTTAAGTAATCAAATGGTTTACGACCAACCGTGCAAGACTTGGAATAAATTATTGTTATTATTATGAATGTGTATTGGAAAATACATATGGGAAATTTTTCGACAAAAAAAATTATCAAAATAGCTCATTCTTGGAATTAGTTCCGAACTTTAACAGCTAGAAATAATAATTGTTATAATTAATAGGACACCTATATTATGTTTAATTAGAAAAAATAATTATAACGGAGGCATAAATACTTTGGGTACCCGAATTCGGCCCATACAGGTACTTAGAAGTGAATGTGAACACGTGGTATTTACACAGAACAGAAGTGATAGAGATAAAGTGAGGTGCTCGAACAGGACCAACTTTATTTAATATTTACATCGATGATATATTTAGAGCTGATACCGCCAAGACATATCAATGCGCTACTGTTTGCCGATGATATTGTAATTATACAAGACGATTTCTAAAGATCGATATATCAGATAGGCATACAATATAATTTACAAATCTCCACAAAGAAAACTGAAGTCATGGCATTTTTGAATAAATCACCAATTGTGTGCTGGAACAGTTTCTCTATTAAAGGATGAAAGAACAGGCTGATAGCAGGTGCTCGTTCTAATCATTTGGGTTGGAAATAGCCCAAGAGCATAGGAATGCAAAAAAAAATGTCAATCTACTACATTTCACCTGAGATATGGATTGTTACAGCAAATACTACAAGGAAAGATTTTTGGGAAATGAAGAGCAGAGTGCGCAAATGTATGCATTGGCCAAGGCGAGTTAATTGCTCTATTGGAGTCACCAGTGGTCTTATGAGAGATCTATCAATATTTTCTCTACTTACAATTAGACCTCTTTTAGCATCATTAGATCTATTTTTGTTGATATTTCGAACACTCATGTAGATGAATATTGATGTATAATTAACACTTTTATTGATTTTCATGGTAAATAATATTTGATTGTGGCGTTGAACTTGAACGACAAAAAAATATGTAGAAATAGAAAACAAGTCGTCACAAAATAACAACAACATTTTAACATTAAGAATTGTTGTTTTTTTTGCCTCTCCTACTTCCTAATTATAAGGATCTTTAGAAATTTCGGCGTTCAGTTGTTTGAAAAAATAAAAAAACTGTTATCAGAGACAAATGAGCATCTTGAGAGTGGAAATTTGTATTGATTTTCTAGATACTTAAATCACTATTAAACAAAACAAAAAAAAATCTACTGTCTCTTATCGATTGTCCCATCTAAAATCCCAATAATTCTCTCTATTAACATTCGATAAAACTAAGATCGATCTAATTGGACTTGATAGCCATTAGAAGATTTATCGACAAACGTAACAAATACTTTTCTTGTCGCCCATAATCTATATACGACAAACTATAATAAAAAAAAAATTTCTAAAAAAGAATTGGAATAGAAGAAATTTTTGAAACTTGAACGGCGGATCTACACAGATATCTGTTAATAATAAACTACCGGTGACAGCTCATCCATTATCAATTATACGATGATATCAGTTTTTATCTTATTCTTATTCAAGTTTAAGTCTACGCCCCGAATTGGAAATCTTGTATAGTCTTAGCGCCGTTCCTCTTTTTTATAACATAAATAAAACCACAATAATAAAAATTTATATAATAATAATAATAACAATAATAAATATAACACAGTTACTGTAAGAATAAAAAAAATGATTGCATTATTCTTTGTATGATGAAGAAAATGGTATGGGTGGTGTTATTGTTAACATTTATCGCGTTATTCGATTTATGTGTATTTATAGATATACAACGATAGGTGGTAATAATGGGTGAATATATGGTAACTGTACCACAATAATCAATGGTTATAGTAATTAAAGAGAAGAAAAAAATTTGAACAAATCAAATATTAATAACAAGTGGGATTTATTCCATCAGGTATTCCACCCAACTAATTTACTGACTATTTTCAATTATAATAAAAAAACAATTATAATGGACCAACCTACATCTGTACCATAGGTATAGCCAAATGTTATTTTAATTCAATTAAACACGACATATATCATGCAATTAAGTTTTGATTGATACTAGAAATTATAGTCTATTGCTTTGTCATTCATTGATTTGACATTACTAGTCGTTGGTTGGTGCTCGTCACTCAAGAGTAACATTTTATTTGGAAGCAAAATGTAGAAATTTGGTACAACTTCCGCTTACGCGAATTGCTTGAGTGGATCAAGCCATTTTCGACGTAACTGATAGAGACCTCTATAAGCGTAATAGAATATGGTTGGAGTGTCCTAGTCGATAATAACATTTTGTTTTGCAAAATGTAATGGTGGAAGAGAAATGGGGAAAGTTACAAGGCTCCAACTATATCGGACAAATTTGCAAAACACGTTTTACCAAACAAATCCCAATTTCAATCAACAACCCTTCATCAATCAAAATGGAGGTCTACCAACGAAATCAAAAGAAAAATGTAAAAGTTTAAAGGAAAAACCACTCAACAATACAGCCCAAATACCGATTAGAAAGAGAGCAGGCAATGTCAGGCTGATCAGTCCTTAATATAAGTCGACGGAATAGTGGCTAGAAAATTTCAGTATTATTCATTCTATAAAAAACGAAATTATCCCATCGTCGCCACGACGACTGCCTCTGCCACTACGACCGGTACCGTCACGACGACCATCGCCACCACCACAACGGCGATTATTAAATCAGTTTTGTTTTTGGAATTATTTTTGAGTGGGTTTGGCCCTGTTGCGGTTGTTTTTGGCCAAGCACACACAACGTCAGAATTAGCTCTGCAACGGTCGATCTATTCGATCTTGGCGCCGATTTCACTCCTTCACTACATTTTCCAATAGGAAGATTCGTTCTCTAGAAAAAAATTCCATTAATTAAAATTTATAAAAGCACACAAAAAGCTCTTATAAATAGAAAACAGATATAAAAAAATATTGATCTCAGCGGCTCTATCTCAGGTAAATTTTGGACAAGAAATTATAATATATTGCTATGTCATCCATTAATTTGACATCATTATTATTATTATTAGTAGTGGTGATCGTGTTGTTATTCTTTTTTGGGTACCATTAAGTATGCATATATGTATAGTATATGGGTCATTCAAAATTCCCAATTAATATTTTTATTGATTCTTGTCCGAAAACGTCACATAAAAATATATGATTTATTTGCAACAATTTTGGTGCAAATTGGTGATGGTTCGTTAAACTTCAATTATGGTATAGTAAATAAGACGACTACTCTTTATGAGCCATGCAAAATATCCAATACACACACACAAAAAAAAAAATCTATGAATAAATAAAATTGTGAAAGCTTTTTATTGTTGTTATGGCTGTTTTTATTAGATTCTCGTTAAATAAATGAAAAATAAAAGAAAATTTACACTATAACTCTATATATAATTCGGTTCCGGTCCATGAAAGTTAATAAATACACATACTTGTTATAACAATAATAATAATAATAATGAAGTTGGCGAAATTGCAGATTATTTCGTTCAGATAAGACCAATTAAATTTGTAAACTGACAACCCACACAAAGTCAACAAGAGCATGAACAATTCTCTGACAAACATTTGTGTTACAAATAAAACCTCATAATTCTCAATTATATTCTCAAACGAAAATCACTCTATCATCTATACGTGATATTATTGAAATTGGCAATTAGTCTAAAAAAAAAACGTTTTGGTTCGATCCCGGACTCTTGGCAATATTAATACGTCGAGACATTTTGATATAATTTCTAATTATAATCTTATTGATTTTAATAATTTTTATTGGCATTACAGAAAAATGGTTGTCTCTACGAGCATATCCGATGGGGTGAAGCGTTCGTTATCGTTTATTCAGTTAATGATCGACATAGTTTCCATGAAGCTCAAGAAATTTTAAGTCAATTATCGAAATTAAAATTACCATCATATTATACCAGTTTATTATTAGGCAATAAAAGAGATCTCGATCATTCAAGGTAAATTGATTTATTTTTATCGACTTGTTTTTAATTTTTCAAACAAAACTATAAATTCAATAATAAATTCTTATTGATTGGACTGACTTATCTTGAAACATTGTGAAAGTGAAGAGAACATTTTTTGGTTATCCTGATCCGGGAAAGTGTGTGCGATATTCAAATCTCTTTTATAAAATAAATTTTAGAAAAAAAAAAACATCCTTTATAATAAGGAAATTACGTATAAAATCACGATTACGATTTGTTTCAAACAATTTCTAATGATTATTATCATCAAACATGACATTCATTTACTAAACTAAAATCATCTATTAATGATAACAATCATTGATCATTTGTAATTGTCAATTATTCAAATATGAAATAAACAAAAATCAAATCTACCGCATAATCGACAAACTGATTGTAGCGCCCTCTTACAAAATAATAATAAATTGAAATTATACAGCTTGCTTGATTGACTGATTGGATAGAATCCAAATTTACAAAACAGTAGGCGTTTTATTTTTTTTTGTTATTATTATTATTATTATTAATATTATTAACAAAAGATTCAAATTATTTTTGATAGAAGTAGGCGATGATAGCTGATTGGATCAGTAATATTTAATAATTGATTGTCAATTCTAATAAAGAAAGTTTGAATTTAAACATTTTTCTAATTTGAATCCAATTCGCTGTTATCACTTTTACCTACTTTTCCACTGGTATCTAACTATACAGAGTGAGTTGTACGTCACAGTATTAAATCTAAGGGTGGATAGATGGTGAAATTCTGAGTCGAAAAGTTCTTGGACATTTTTGCACCTGACCCACCGTTAATTACTCATCAATTAAAGCAAGTAATGAGAGGAGGGCATATAAGCGGAATAAGAACCGATTGGAATTAATTAGGCGGAGACAGATAAACTCCAGAAAATTGAACGATTGACAGATTGACAAGTTCTACTATTGAGCGAGCGAGCTCGTACCTATTCTCTTTCCATCTATATACGCTACTACTCTTATTGGTTTTTAGTCAATAATTAATCAACGATAGGTCAGGTACCAAAATGTCCAAGGACTTTTCGTCTCAGAATTCCATCCCCTATCTATACCCTTTTTAATTTAATACCATGCCTGACAGGTCATGCCGTATATGTATATACAAAACAAAAGAATGATTATATGGTGGAAATATTTAAACACCTGTTTTATTTGTACAGAGGCTTCATTGAATATTCAAGTTCTGTACTTAGTAATTCATTAGACATTTTAACAATAGAAATACCACAATATGAAGAGGCAAAACATGTCTAACTTTATAATCTTATTGCTGTTTTAAGTGATGATAATCACAGAATGAGCATTATAATAGAACGAAACGTCTGTGGTCATCTTCAACAAATGGAGGTATTCATTTTTGAAAAACAATTCCAATTGGTGAATCAACGTCTCGAGGAATCCTAGGAGTGTACCGCTTGTCATTCTCATAAAGAATATGACTATCTCATCTCCGCTCACTAAATGTGCTAAAAAATCTTTGCTATAGAAACGAGCAGAAGCTATTGACATATTGATACCTGCGCCGTTCAGGTAGCCTCAGTCAGCACAAGGAACATCCATCGAACTACAACTTTTCTATAGCTAAGTGCAAGCATATGATTTTCAATAGTTGTGTGGCTACAATTTAGACGCTCAGCCAATTCTCGTGTGGTTGCATCTAAATACAATAGCAGGGCGCCATTGTCGAGCTCATATAGTCGGCCATTGCGGTTACGAACTTCAAGGCTGATATCTCGTTAGCATAGCGTTTGTGTAAACGCTAGTATTTTCTTGAAATTAAATATTCTAAGACTTTCAAAACATAAAAATGTTTCATTATTTAATTGTCTATCCAAATATTATTGGCGCCAGCGTTGAGCTTTTCCATCGTTCCCCGTATATAGAATATCTGACAATAGCAAGATAAATAACATGATAATGAACTCAGCTGTTATCGTATCATCGTAATTAACAGAAATTTCAACACTTATCGATTGTGTCGGTCGAATTTAAAGAATTTGTGTAACGGAAAATGAAAACATTCTGTAGGTGTCTTTATAATTCGTTTTATGTGATGATGATAAGATAACGATTTCTACTACTTACTATACCTATATAGACACCTTCTGGCATTAAAAAAAAAAACAAAAAACAAAAAAGATGATGGATATTTTTCGATATTTTTTTTCCATTGTTGCATATCTAATTAAACGGACATGCTGTATTTTATACCGTATCTTATATAATTTTTGTTTTGTTTTTTATTTATAAATTATTATTGGATATGATAAAGTCTTGGGTCAATTTTTTTGTCTTCAAGTTATTTACCGGATGATTGATAATATCGTATTATCATTAAGGTTGATCTTTTATCATGGACAAAGATTCAAAATGGATTTTTCAATGTCACAAGAAAAAAAATAATAAGAAGAATGAATATATATATATATATATAACATGAAATGGAATGGTACGATGACATACTAGGGCGTTCAATATAATTTACGACTGTCTAAATATATACAGCATGAGCAAATATTATTATCATTTCATTTGTTTTTTTTTGTTTTGTTTTGTTTTATTATTAATGATATCTTGCTGAACTGTTAAAGTGCACACCTAATATAAAGATATATCGACTATTGCTCGTAATTTATTAATTTTGTTGTTTTCGTTTCTATAGGCAAATTTGTGTGGATGATGGTCAAGAATTATCATTACAATATGGTTGTCAATTTTATGAAGTTAGTGCAGCTGAAAATTTTGCTGGTGTATCATTAGCATTTCAATCGTTATTACGTGAAGCTAAATCTGTACAATTATTGAAGGCATTACCAATACGTAGGAAATTGGGTGTTAATAGTGTTTCGAAAGTTTTAGGTAATATATTTGGGAAGAATTCGAAAGGTGATCGAAAGAAACGTCCATCACTTAGTATATAGATTCGAATTTAATAAAAAAATGAAAATAAACAACCATTATCATATA
>JAZBGX010000840.1:0-18728 GCA_037414775.1 Zonitis immaculata | reverse complement strand
ACCATTTTAGCTTGTGGTAATAAGACTTTGGAAAGATGCTTACTCCCCTTTTTCATGAAAATGGTTTGGTCCATTATATATATATATAATATATACGAAACGGTATTTTGCTCTGCTCCCGAATGCTCGATAAAATTATTATTATTATTCCATTTATAGAGTTTATCAAAATCATATTATTTTTTTTCTTAAAATTTAAACAATTTTTCGAAATTTGATAATAGACATTGCTTATTAAATATTCATTAATTTTACATTTGATTTTTTTTTTTAATAATCAATATAGTTGTAGTACTTGTCGTAATTATAAATCGATAATGCCCTTTTTGTTTGGAAATTGTTACACAATCAACGACTACCCCTTAATTTGTTTAATCAACGATTTTCTAAAAAGATAATTTTAAAGTCCCATTGAAAAGATAATATTGATTTTAATCTGCAAAAATCACAAATGCTCCCAAATAGTTGAAGAACACTTAATAAACAATAGAATGTATATAAAATGGCTGAAAATCTTGGAAAAAGGACTTTCGTAATAAATAAATACTATCACCATGGATATTTACTGATTAGAAGATTTCCAATTAAACACCAAAATAGAATCCAATTGTCTAGAATCGATTCTGCAAAAGTCCTTTTATTATATTTATCTATAAATAAAGATATCCTCTTCGATTTGCCAATTTAACAAATGAATCAAATTCAGGACTAGAAGTGTTTTTTTTCATTAATAGAGAATAAACTCCTGCATAAAGAATTTTCAGAATGTTTGCATGATTTTGGATTTTTCTTCGTTTCTCAAAATTTTACGCTAATTGTGATACAGGCTCTCATCTTCCGTTTTCCGCACTAGAAAGATTACAATTATCTTATTTTCTGCTCATTTATGAGCCTAGAGCCTAATCACGTTCATGTTTTTTTTCATCACCTTGATATTTGATGATCGATTAGTCATTAAATAAGATCATTCACAATATTGACGTTAACGTTTAGAAAAATGCAACAATTTTTTATTATAAGCTTTGTAATTTTCTTATAGTTTGATTTCTTTTCGTACTAAAAGTTTTTCATTATGTTGTTGGAAAAATCGTAAGCGTGTTTCTTCGAATACATTTCCGAAATGAAAATTTTCTTTAAATTATTAAATTATAATTTTCCAAATAAATTCCAATCGTGAAATTAGTTCTTTCGCCATATATTGATTTTTCAGTAAACATATAGAAATTAAATATACATATATAATCACACTTTGGTAGCAAAAAAACAATCCATCCTTTTTTAAATTAATGAATCATTAATTTCTCAATTGAAATTAGAAAAATAATTGTTATTGATTGAATAAAACTGATACAAATGGTTTACATTACATTATAATCGATTTGATATATATATTTTTTTTTTAAATAATGCTTGAACTATGGGAGGCAGTTTATGAGTTTTCCTAAATCCTATTAAAGTTTTCATTATAAACTGTTGTTTCCAAACATTTCTCTATTACCCCATGCATTTCGTATAATTTTATCTATTTAAGAAAAAAATATGTATTTTCTATTTTATTTCATTGTTTTTGATTTTGTTTATAGAAGCGGCTGAAGCTCCGGCTGATTTAAATTCGCGAATTGTATTCAAAGCTCCCGATAAAAGTTCGAAAAAAAGAGCAGTTGAAGAAGGAGAAGAAGATACAAAAAATAGGAAAAAAACGAAGAAATTGAAGAATAAAACACTTTTATCTTTTAACGAGGAGGAAAACGACGACTAATTGCCCATCTTCAGTAGCAGAAGGAACGATACCAACAATAACTAAAATAGTTGAAAGTAAGTTAAATAGTTGCTAGTTAAATTTTGAAAGGTTCCTTGTCCTTTAATACTACTTTGGCAATCGATATTAAATAATGGATAAATATTTATTTTATACAATTTTCCATTGAAATATCCTCAAATTGTTTAAATAATTATCGGTTTCTTTTTTCTATTTCCCTCAAAAACAAGGGTTTTTCCTATATTTTTTAAAGGCAAGGATTCACTTCTGGATTACTTATTTTATAAATTTGTTGAATAAATTAATTTTGTTTATTAGAAAGCGTCAGAAAATGATAAAGACCATTGGTTCGCGTTGAGAAAAATTTATTAGATATAGAGTAATACATGAACAAAATGAGGTTTGGGCTCAACCATTTCCAAACAGGGGGGAGGGGTGTCTGTCTTGTCCTTTTCGTGTTTGGGGCGGGGTATATGGGTGGCTGTTGTTGAAATAATTTTTTCCTATTGTTTTTTTTTCTCCTCTTGTTGTTGTTGTTGTTATTCTAGTAGCTCCCCCAATTTTTTCCTCTTTGTCAGAATCTTTTTTTTTTTTTGGAATTCTATCCAAATTTTTATTGGTTTATTATCTAACGGCAAAAGAATTATACGAGGATTGCTAGCTAGTGATGGGAAAAAGAGAACGGCGGACTTAATTTCAATAACCACGAAACTCTTAATTTACAAATAAAAGTTGTTGTTTTTATTAGAATAGTCAATTTTTTGTTAATCACTATATTAAACGAGTATTGGCGGGAATTTGAATGTTTGAATTTTTGAAATTCTCAAGTTGTAACTGAGCAATTCTACCATCATAACCGTTGGTATTTTTTTCGCTCTTTGAATATTTCCATTATTATTAATTCGTTGATAACGGCACATAATCGATATATAGGATATTTATACTGAAATTGTTGTAAATTTGTGCCGGCGCTTACGTAATGAAAAAAATTTTCAAGACATCGTGTGGAACAGAGGAGAGCGACGTCACTATTTTTGATCACGTGACATACCGTTAGACGCCATATTGGCAGTTTAGTGCAGTACTAGGGGTTAGTGACGTGCATTTCGTAGTCACCAATGTTGTCTATTAATTAATAAAATTCATAATTATTAAAACATAAATTAATTGTTTTAAAGTTTAATTATCGATTTAATTTTGGGAAATTGTATTGACAAATTTAAATAACGCGGGTTGTCAGTTAATTATCGTATTGTTCGGGTGTTTACGATTTGTTAGACAAAAAAGAGGCGCCCCCCAATCATCACTAATCCTCATCATCATCATCACCATCATTTACCATTGGCGGTACTAAATTACAGATGGTCATTGTTTTTCGATAATTGTAATTTTTTTCCAATAAGTTTAATGGAAATGTGAACATTTTCATTATTTTATGGTAAATTCTTTTGTATATGATTATAATTTTTTAATATTATTTCAATTTGTCGATTTATTAGGTTATATTATAGAAATGTAAATGGGGAATTTTTATAGAATATTATATTGTTGGCAGCATTGTAAAATTGTTATCTTTCGATCAAACATTGTGGTGGGGCTTTAAATTCAAGTTTTCCCAATTTAGAATTGTTTAAATATTTTGCGACTTTCTTCAATTTCATTAAGGCACAATTCTTAAATAAAGCAAAAACATCATTGATAAAAACCTTATTACACTTACAAAACAATATCGAAATCTCACAATCAAATTATTGTGACTTATTTATTTGTTGTTTTTTTTTTTAATTATTAATAATTCGTTAATTTCATTGTAGGTTGTTGTATTGGATATGGCAGCTGTATCAGAGATGGGTGAAATCGAGGATGTACATTCTAAAGAAGATGGTATAATTATTTATTAAATTCGATTCTAATCTTTTTTTTTATCAAAATATTGTATTAGGTGAAACTGTTCTCAATGGTGATATGGGAGAAATAGATGATAATAGTGAAAATAGTCGAGATACTAGCGAAAAAATCCAAAAAATTAACATTGATAATAAAAATGAATGTGATGAAAATAATGAACATGAATCTATGGATGTAGATAGTGAAAATAATAGTTGTGAAACCAGTAAAATTAATGACAATAGCAAGAGTGATAATGAGGATAATGAAGATAAAGAGGGTGATAATAAGAACATAATTGATGAAATAAAGAAGGATTGTACAAATAACAAAATAAATAAACAAAATGATATTAATAGTTTTAATAATAAAGAGGAGGTCCATGAGATTATTGATGATGAAGATGAAGAAGAAGAGGACGAAGAAGATGATGACGATGATGGTGATGGGAATCATGAAGAAGATGAAGACGATGTAGATACACAAAATAATTTGAAGAATGGCATCAATAATAAAATAAGTGATGAACCAATTGAATTGAATGATTCAGGTGGTGATGATGGTGATGTAATGATAATTGAAGATAATTCTATATCTAAAGAAAATGGTTCTGTTAATAGTAATAATAATAATAATAACAATAAAAAACGTCATAATTCCGATGAATTAGAAGTTATTGAATTAGATAATACACCGATGAAGAAAAAAAATGATACAAAACCATTACCAACTAGACGTAGTATACGTAATTTGAATAAATTAAAAAGTTATGTTGAAACTGAACGTGATACATCAACACCTCAATCATCAGAAGAATCAGATATTGAAGAGATTTTACCACAAGATCCGCTAGCTGTTAGTCATGATAAAATTGAAATAACAAGACGTAATAATAAAAATTTGAATAATACAACAACAAATTCATCAACTATTGTTGTTAAAGATACAAAACGTCTAGTTGAAATTGCTGCTAAATCAAATAATTCACCAACGGGCAATAAAAAAGAACCAACTTTAGTTATAATTGATACAAATTCAATATTATCCGGCCGTGGACCTGTTCCAGTTAATAAAAATCAATCATCGTCATCACAATCACAAGCTCAAAATTATCCAACTATTTTACCAATGGCATTACCAGCTCAAGGAATGTATCCGCCAAATATGCGTGCGACTATAACTCCTATACCAATTAATACTTCAACATCATTATCAATATCATCGACATCAATGAAACAAAATTCGATTAATTCGTCACCATCAACATCTTTAGCTCCAGTTCTGCCAACACTTACTGACGATATGTTTGTTGTTGAAGCACCTTCTTTTATTGTACCTTATGTATATGAAAAACCTCCAGTAGCTGATTTTAAGGAATTCCTTAAAGAATTCGAAAACGATTTGAAAAAAGACAATAATCAAAACGATGATAAAGATTCTAAAAATGATGATAGTGATAATAAAACTACGAAAAGTATATCGGATGATGATGAATGTAAAATAGATGATGATATGGATGATAAAAAACCGTATTCATATTTCGAAAGTCCATTAGGTAAATTCTTTATTGATATTGGTTTCAATTTAGTACAAGAATTTGTTCAAACCGATTTATTAAAACAACAGAAACGTAAACGTGATAGAGAAGGTGGTCATAATCCTACAACAAATAAAACGATCAATTCGTTAATGAAAAATTTGGAATTTAGTAAAGAAAATAATGAACCATTTAAAATACCATTTAAGAAATGTGAATTTTGTCATTTCAAAAGTGAGTCATATTTGGCAATGGCTCACCATTTAGAAACACCTCATACAAAGAATTATGTATACAAGTGCAATTTCTGTACTTATGAGGTAAATTGGATTTTGTATACTTTTATGTTGTCGTTTATTGAATTATATCATTTTAATTACAGGTGAGAAGTCCTCATGATATATTGTTTCATATGGAAGCTGAACATGCAATTCGTGGTCGTTTAGAACGTGCACCCGCTTTCCATCAATGTCCAAATTGTCCATTTGAAGATAATCAAAAAGGCAAATTATCGAGGCATTTAGCTACATGTATGAAAAAATATAAACCAGAAAAGAATTTGGAACCACCAATTGATTGGGAACCACCAGCCAAAATACCAAGAGTGCCTAAACAACGTCAAGGATTAAATGTATCAGCATATCAAGCAATGAAAACATCACAGTTACAGTTCCTCTCAAAAATGCAATTATTAAATTCACAAAATACACAACATCCTTTACACAGGGGCAGAGGACGACCGTCGTTAGGTACGAATATCAAAGGACAACCACAGCCGCCATTGCAACAACAACAATTGATGAAACAATCCAGTATGGTCTATAAACAACAGACAATGTCAGGTGGATCCGTTTTGGTGCCTACAAATTATCAACTTAGCGGGAATCAAGTGTTCCAGGTTCGTGTTTTTCTTTCCAAATTATCTATGATTAAAACTAGAAACATTAAAACTAATTAACATACCTATATATTTTGAAAAGTATTTTTTTTTTAGTTATCAGGTTGTACCATCATATATAATTAGAAATAAATGACTCATTGTAGTGAGTTGAAAAAAAAGAGAAAGAAACGTCCGATTTTAAGCTTTCCAGTCATTGTGTTTTGTAACGATTCTCACTGCTTAATTTTATTGCGAAGCTTGTCTTCTTGTTCTCATAAGATTTCTACCGTTTGATTATTCTATCAACTTGTATTTAGTAGAATGGAATAACCTGATGGCTTTTCGTTCAAATTTCTGCCAATTTTGTTGCCTCATGTTCCTCTTTCTTTTATAATTGTTGCAATTATACCTGTACATATATCCTTATTAATTAATTATGTAGTTAAAAGTAAGTTGGAAAATATGTGTTAGGTGGTGGGCGGGCAAGATTTAGGTGGACGGCTAGGCCATCCTGGTCATATGGCTTTTGTCCCCAACATATCTTCCACCTCTAGCACAGTCTCCATACAGGTATGCCCCAAAAAACAAAAACAAAACAACAATGTCTATTTTAATTAGTTGCCTTTTTAATCATTCTAATTGATATGATTGCATAATAAGTTCTATGCTTATTCATTAAGAATCAATTTGTTTTGTTTGTTTGATTATTAAAGTTTAGTTTGTTTTATCAAATTTATTTTCTTGATTCTTTCATAATATATAGCTCTTTTTTTTGTAGTGAATAATCAATAATTGTTTTCTTTTTTATTTCAACGTAAGTATGATTGCGTAATATCAACACAATGTTACCTTGCTCTATTTATTTATGTTTTATTGGTTTATTTGAGTTAGTAATGAAAATAAATAAATATAATGAGGTAATTTGTTGTTTTGTTTTATTTATTACAGCAACAGAATCAATCAAAGAACAAATCAATGCATCAACCAAGTATATCAATAACACCACTACCTCGATCTTCGTCATCAACAACAACATCAAATTCAAATCTAACATCAAAGCCTGGTGATACAAATTCAAAGAATTCATTTGTTATATGTGAGATCTGTGATGGTTATATAAAAGATTTAGAACAATTAAGGAATCATATGCAATGGATACATAAAGTTAAAATACATCCAAAAATGATTTATAATAGGCCACCATTGAACTGCCAAAAGTGCCAATTTAGATTTTTTACCGATCAAGGTTTAGAACGTCATTTATTAGGATCCCATGGTCTAGTTACATCTAGTATGCAAGATGCTGCTAATAAAAGTAAAGATGCTGGCCGTTGTCCAGTTTGTGGAAGGGTAATTTCAATTCCTTATAATATTTATTCAAATAATAATAATAATTTAATTTTTAGGTTTATCAGTGGAAATTATTGAATCATGTTGCACGTGATCATAATATGACATTGAAACCAGCCCATTTATCATATAAGTGTACAGTGTGTACAGCAACGTTTGGAATGTATAAACAATTTGAAAATCATGTATATTCTGCACATAGTGTTGTAGCTAGGCGTGTAATGGATAAAAAAAACTCATCGTCTTCATCTAATAGTAGTAGTAATAAAAATGATCAGTTAATGAAACCGTTAAAAATAAATGATGAAATCACAATAATTCCACAACCAGCTAAATCAATAACTAGTACAAGTACTAGTAAAGAAAGTAGTAATTTATCATCAACAGGATCGACAAATAGTCGTAATAATCCAAGTACTAGTAAAAGTAGGTAATTTATTACTCTAAAAATAAATAGTTTTATTATTATAAACTATATCTGTGAATAGTGTTTTTAATTTTTGTTCAGAAAAACAAAAACAAAAATGATATCGTGATATCGGCGTTATTGATAAATCATAGGTATTATGTATATTATTTTTTTTTGTTATTTAGATCAATATGTAACTATTATACGAACAATTTATAATTAAGCAGTAAAGAAACACATGTATGTGTCGTAAATTTGATTTCTTACTGTAAATATAGGTTTAGTTTCTTAATATTTCTATTGTTATTTTTTTATTAGATTTAGATATGACGATATCAGCTTTTTCTCTTCTTAATATTTCCTATAATCCTGTTTTGTTTTGGTTTTTTTTACTTTTGGTGTTTTGGACATTAATCTTGCCACAATCCCTCCATATCTCAATCTCTTTTCTAGATGCTGATACCACAACACTAAATTCATCTACAATAAATTTATCATCATCAAGTAGTAAAATTACAGATTGAAAACTTGATGTTTTGGATATTGTAAATATTAATGATGATATGTGGTGTGTGGACAGTTTATTGAATTTCATTGAACAGATCTTCAATAATGATAATTATAAAATATGGACCAAGCAATTTCAGTGGAAATGCTGTCTATGTATAATTTAAATAATTCGTATATAGTATATATTATCTATTTATTATGTAAAATATGAATATAAATTAATAAATTTTCATACATGGTATATAGGATAGAACAAATTTAAAAGTGAAATGGAAAAAAAAAATTAATAAATTGAAATGTTGCACTTGCAAAGAAAGACTAAAGAAACATATTAGTACAGTAGAAATTTATTAGATGTCTTTATTATTTTTCTTTAGTTTGTAATAATAATAATATTATTATCAATTAAAATTATAATGTTTGTGACAAAACTCTTCACAATTTGTATTTATTTTTATATACTTTTGTTGAAACATAATTTCCTAAAATAAAATTGTAGTGATATTCTTTTGATTCGGTTCTATCTATTTTATTTGTTAAATCCAAAACAAAATTAGTAAGTCAACAATTTTTACTTTAATCTTATTATTATTATTATTATTCCAGTCTTAATTAATTTTATAATTTTGCAGATTAAGAAACACAACAATTAAATGAATCATGCAAGTTTCGTTTCCTGTGACTCTTTCTCCTCATCATCCTTATCCTCATTTTCTTTGTTATTGTTGGATAGGCCCAAGACTTTAGTTAAATTGGAGATAATCTTGGCCCCCGATTTTTGATTATTAGTACTAATATTGTGCTTAACAGTGATTTGTTTATCAGGTAATAGTGGATTAGTTCCATTTTCTGATAAATCGATAGTGCCTAAATTTTTGCGAAGTAATCCAGTTACAGTAACACCACTAATATTAGTCTGGATTGGTAAAGGGATATCATTCAAATCAATTATAGTACCATTATGAATTGGATCGAAAATTGATACATCAACTTGTTCATGTCTATATGAATAAATTAAAACGTGAGTAATTTCAATTTAAAAAAAATATATATTCATATTTACGTGGAATTATCGTCTGTATCGTTAACGGAATCTGTAAGAATACCAATTTCGTACAAAACTGTTCTGATAATATATCTGAAAATCAAGAAAAATATATATTTGTATGATTTCATTTGAATGGTAATTTATGAATTGCTAATCGTACAAGTCTTGTGTTTGATTTTTTGCATATGTGGAATTTTCCAATTCGCTACTATCAACAAATGGTAGTTCCGTTAAGTTCACTGAAGCACTGAAAATTACACAAAAACAACTAACTAAATACAAAGCAACTGTTAATTTATGGCTACTTTCCATTTTTTGTTCTTCGTACAATTTTTGTTGGTGATACTGTTTGAAAAATTGTTTTCAATCAACTTTTATATCGATATGAGAAATTACACAATGACGCTTTATTTGATTAAAAAATTCACAATTATATCGTTGCAAATTGGTTAAATACATTTAGAATTCTAGAAATTTGCTGTTTTTTTACGGAAATTAATGTAAATTTCTAATATTCTGTTGTCCAAAACAAATTGACGTAAATTTTTAGTTAAAATGTTCGTTAGTATATTAAAATTTGATTCGAAGGTTTACCAGCAGCAATCATAATAACTGAGTATACGGAATTGTTAAAAAACAAAGTAAATAGATGGAATTAATTACCACTAAATGTTTATTTTGTGTTGATGACGATCATTAAATGTTTGTCAAATGATTCAGAAACGGTCCTAAGGTCACGAGATTTTCTTTGATCATTCTCATTCATTTAATGTTTTACATTAATTGATTCTATCAAATTAACATCGATGCACTGAATATTAATTATTGTCCTAGTTATGATAAAAAAAATAATCAATATTATATTTACATCCTATTTCCATAAGAAATCAATTCTATAGGGTGGCCACAAATCGGAAATTTAGAGAATGTAATATAACCGGGAATAGTTTGAAATATCAGGAACTTAAATAAAACCGGGGGGAAAAAATCGGGAAATTCGACATTTCTGATAAATATCGTGTAAATAACGTATTTGGATGAACTTATTGTCAGTTCTGAATCGTTTACCAATTTTCATAAGAAAATTCTAACCATCACTTGACCAATAATAATTGTGCAAACAAAAATAATTCTATCAATATTGAATATCCATTATTTATTTAAAAAGAATATTTATTTTCTATTTATTACCTCAAATAAGATTTATATTGTCCCCCAATCTCTTTGTCAGTAAAAGTAAGAAAAACTGGGACATCCCCAATACTGGAACATTGTCCCCTGTGCCCTTTATTGTTATTAAAAATTTACGAACACCAGGATAGATTCTATTGAATATTTCAGTTAAAATACACCTTATACTTATTTATTTTCGATATTTACAAGTGTTTGAATTAATTTCGAAGAAAAATTGGGTCACAATGACTTATAAATTCTATTTTTGATCTTAAATAGTCATAAGTCGCTTCTTGAACAACATTTCTAAATTTAAGTCTTACTAGGGTAGTTGTCTATTGTGCTGTTGATTTGAAAGTCATAATATTTAGAATTTGAACGTTTCTTTAATTGATATGAAACAAGAAAACAATCTAATTCGATTAATGAAGAACAATATGTTCGAAAATATCTTTCGACCACGTTTCAATAGAATATCAGAAAATTTAAGAATGTATGGTGTTTTCCGATTAAAACAATCATCATTTAGCAACAAAATATATTTAATAATGATATTATCAATTTGTAATTTACATTGTTTAGTATTATTGTTGCAAATCTTGAACAATACCAATAATATAAATGAAATATCGAATATTTGTTTATTGTTATTAACATTATTATTAACAAATATTAAAGTTTATGTTTGTGATATGAACCGGATAAGGGTACGTAAATTGATTGAATTAACTGATAATTCAATATTCCAACCAACACAAAACGATAATGGTGTTGTTGTAAAACGGTTTTTTTCATTATTCGATCGTATGTACTTTATAATGCTTGTATTGCCATTGATTATTGTTCTTTTCTGGACTATTGATACCTTGTCGCGAGATGAAAAGTATGCATTACCATTTGAAGCATGGTATCCTTTTGATATTTCACAGTCACCGGTGGTATATTATACCGTTTTCGTACATCAAATAATAACACCGACAATTTGTGGGGAATTACAAATGCACTGTGATTTTCTATCAATCTATTTATTATTAATCGTAATTATTCAATTTGAGATAATAGCAAATAAAATTAAAATTATAACAAAAGCGAATGGTGAAGAAGAAATCAATAGTAGATTAATTTCTTGTATCGAACATCATCAAATAATTTTAGAGTATTATTTCTATTCGAATTATTAAAATTTATTTTAATTATTATGAATTTATTTTAGCTTCCTGAAAGAAATCAATGATATTTACAATGAATTATATTTTGTACAATTCATTTTTACAACTGGTACTATATGTTTTACATTAATTAAAATAACTACGCCCCAAGATAATGTGGCTGGTATGATTGGTTTTATGGTTTATGGAATTGCTTTGGCTCTACACTTTTTTATATTTTGTTTATGGGGCAATCGAGTGATAGTGCAGGTTTTATTGAATATATAAAAAATCGGATTTATCAATAATTTTATTATGTATGTAGAGTGAAAAATTGTCATTTGCTGCTTTGGAATGCGATTGGTTATCCGGATCGCAACAATTCAAAACGAATTTCTTAATTTTCTTAAAATGTATACAGAAAACAACAACATTGAAAGCAATTCATTTATTTGAAGTATCATTGAATAGTTATTTGAAGGTAATGGTTCAATTTTATGTAATACTGGGTAGCTTCGTTTTAAAGGAGTATCCTGATTTAGTAGTTTTTAGATGGGAGAAAGTATCAAGATATTCGTATTATAGAAGACCAGAGAAGTATTTGAGCACTTAACGCGTCTCTGTGAAGTTCATCTATCGATTCAAACAATGAGCAATTGAAAAAAAAAAAACATTCTATAGAACTTTTAATTCAGGACACCTCTTGAAATGAATTATTTTTTTAGTCTATATAACGAATTGAAAATTCGTCGTATTTACTGGAAATTTTAGCATAGTCGTATCAATTAAACTTTAGTTGCCTTAAGTTGTGACAAAAGTTTGACATGCGGGTCAATAAGTTAAAATAGTGACACTACAGTAGACGCATGCCAAATCTGAAAGTTGAGATCTATTGATACGAGTATACTTGAATTTATCTTCCAATGTTTTCTATTGAGATGTAGAGTTTGAGAATGGAATGATTTTTTTTTGTCGAATGAATACAACTCAGTTCACAATTAGTGGAAATTTATAGAGAATTTAATGTTCTTCGGAAGTGTTCATAGATTAACAATTAGAGAATTTCTCATCGCACGACCTACAAATAGTTGAATCACAATGAAAAATGACTTTGAGAACCAATACAGATGAAATGATTAAAGTCAAAATATAGATATTTTTGGGGGACATTCAATTTTCTAAAAAGTGTCACTATTGACGACACGGTAGCTTGAATTATAGCAAAAACAAATAATAATTGTATTTATATGTTTACAATGTAGGTAGATGGACAAACTTTACGTCTCGATTGTATTTAAAATTAAATTTTTAGGTTATTTGCTTTGCAGTACTCTAAATTACGTGTTGAAATATTTCAGATTTTACAACATGCTTATTCTTTCTACAATTTATTGAGGCATATGAAAAATCGTTGAAAAAATGTGTCTGATGCAGTTGTGCAGTTCTTGATCAAATTGTAATAATTTCGGAGCATATTGGACATTGATATTCATCCGTGGTTTATCTAAGTTCACTTTATTAGCGAAAATTGTGTTGCACCGTTTACTAAAAATTCAAATTTTTCCATAATCTCTCATCATTTTTATACAAAAATATTCTATAAATAGGCGATATTAGTGATGGTATCATGATTTATGTTTCTCTTGTAACATGCTACTTTTAGTGTAGATAGAAAATCGATCATTGATCACTCACAATTTTAGGAAACTGCAAGTTGTAATTGATAAGAAATCGTTATCTAGCATTCAATAGTTGTCTATCAATTGCAGCTCTTGAATTACCTTTGAATTAGTGAAAAATTTTATAAACTTATAATTTATAGTCACTATTTTTCTGATAAACTCTCTCATATTTCATATTTAATAAGATTCTATTTTGTTTTACAAAAGTAGACTATAATATTTAATATCAGAGAGTCCACAAAATAAAACTTTTGTAGTAGTTCAGCCTATCTTGTATCATCAATTTAACCATATTGTATAAAATATGTACTCACAGTATAAGGTCGACATAAAAAATGTAATACGACGGCTCATCCTGAAAATAATTTATATTTCAACGTACACTCCTATCGAATCATTATAGTCCTTCTCTAAAGACCAAATTCCTTTTGAAAAAAACCTTTGAATCTTGATTCTTCCAAAATGCTTCTACATTGACATCTGAGCTGCTCCTTAAGCCGCGAAGAGAGTAAGAAGTCACTGCGAACTAGATCTGGAGAATAAGATGGATGTTCGAGTAATGCGAAATCCGCTTCTCAACTGGTGAAACAAAACGCCAGTTCGCAATTTGTCTCGCCTTTTTTCCTTGATGGCTTTCCGAATTTTTTTTTTTTGGTCAACATAGTAAGTGTCTGAATAGTTCCTCCATTTTCCAGGTAAGCCACTATAACTACAATTCCTCAGAATAAATTTCTTTGATATCTGTGAGGACGGTCGTTTCCAAGTTATTGATTGTTGTTTAGTCCTAGAATCGAAATGATGGATTGTTACAAATGGAGTCGAAAAAGTGTCCAGATCAGTTTGATCATATTCAAGATTTGCTTTTGAAAAACCGACTCGTTTGTTTTTACGTTCGGTGGTTAATATTCTTGGTAGCAACGTACGGACACCTTGATTATGTAAGATTCGTTGCTGAATATCCTAGCGTATACAATTCCTGGGACCTCAGCTGAATGTTTGAGAGTTACTCATCGATCAGCTGAAACTAGAGCTTCGACTTTCTTTACATTTTCGCTGGTATGGTACGTGAATGGACGTCTTTCGCGATACTCGTTTTCTATAGATGCTTAAATGCTTAAATTCGTTTGTACTAGCGTGCAATGGTAGAATATGAAAGGGACAGTCCTCCAATGCTTCCACTGAGTTATTATATGTCTTTGGTGACAGTGTATCTATACACTTTTATTACTCATAACAACTATAGATATATCTGATTAACATTATACATTTCGATCAGCCCTTGTACATAACTTATTTTCTATTTATCTAATGTTATTAAAAAAGAATTAATTTCTCACAAATTCTTTCTTTTATCAAAATTTTGTGGAAAATACAATTGACATTTTATTTTTACTATTAAGTAGAATAATTTTATCTTATCATGAGAGAATATCGTTTTGGTTAATTTATCGTAAATTCAATACAAAAACAATCATGTTCCGAACACTAATAAAATAGAAATTTTAAAAAATCGTCTTTCGACCTTTAATAATAGGAAAAAAATAATGTGCTTTAAAAATTATTATACAGCAAGTATTGTTTTTGCAATAATTACAATTGTAAAATAAATAAAAAAATTTGAAATACTGGTAAGGAATAGTAATTAGATTTTGTTTAAGGTACAAACAGCTTTACATGTAATTGTTGTTGTTTATAATTATTATTGGTATATTTGTACAATCTCACCCAACAATGCAATGACAATATTCTTTTATATAACTTATTTGTACAGTAAGTTTGATTTATTTAAAATATTATTATTATTATCACTATAATGTTTTTTTTTTGTTGTTGTAGAAAATTCATGTGGCTCTTTAGTATTAGAAAACAATTCATTGGATTTTTTATTACCAATCACCAATACAAATTTAACTTATATAGTTGAAGAAATATTAAATCGAGCTATACTACCTGAAACGGCCAGTTCACAAACGAAAATTTACCAATATATTTTATGTTTTATTATTCTTGATAGTATATGGGCTGTTTCAGCTATAACGTTATTGAGTAATTTGAATTTTTTTCTAGTATTTACTTAATTGATAATGTGAATAAATCATTTTTCTAATTTCTATAGTGGGAGTTTGTTTTAAAATTAAAGAAAGTTTCACATTACTTTTTTATGGACCATGGCTAATAACGACTACATTGATATTGGTTTTGGATATAATAGCAACGATTCATTTCAGTTTAGATATTGCTGAAACTACGGTAAATATTCTTTGAATTAATTCAAAACTCGTGTACGGCAATAATGACTCTTTCATAATCAGTTATTTTTACTCCACTGGCGTACAAGAGCAATCTCCAGTGTATATAAATAGCTATTTAACCCGTTATTACCCAATTTATTATCAAATTCTTCACTGTGGACCTTTTATAACGGAATAACTAAAAGCGCACATCTCATTGTTAGTTTCAATTTCTATAAAGTATTAATGGTGATTGTATAATTTTTTTAGACTATGATGGATTGGATGCGATTCGTTGGAATAAAAAATATCGACAAATTAAATGATCTTGATGCAATAAATACTTTCGATTTGCTACCAATGACACCAACACTGTTTGTATTATTATTTACAACGAAATTGATATTTTTTTGGATAATCAATATAATTGGAATTTATTATGTGGTTCGAGCAACAATTCACGCTTCCAAACAATCGTATAAACATGAAAATCAAATAAATAAATATTGTCCCGACCGTAAATTATGTAATGATGTCGATTTAGATTTAGATACATCAGCTGCACGAATACGTAGTTGGCAATTATTTTATGGTGCAACTGAAATTGATACAAATAATCAATCATCATCACCATCACCATCTACATCGTCTGTATCATCATCATCATCATCATCATCATCATCATCATCATCATCACCTAATGAAAATTTCAATTCGAATAATAAAAATATACAACAGAACAATGAAGAAACTCAAAATTCACCAACAACACCAACATATATCTCTTATCCAACATTTGATAGTAATATTATTATAAATCCATTGAATTTAAATAATGATTGTAACGATGTATTGCGAAGTCAAAAACCATGGACGTATTTGAATTATCGGAATATACAAAAAATCAAAGTTCAAACAAGTAGTAGTAATAGTAGTAATGAAGGAATTGAATTAACAATATTATCATCTCAAATATAATAAATAATTGTTTTTTTTATGATTATTTTCTATTTATTATTATATAATTGATGATTATAATTAATTTTTCTCTTGTAATTTTGTTTTGTAAATTTAATATCAATAAAGTGTTACAACTTTAATCGTAGTATTGTGTCTTATCACTGATAAATTATCAGATAATGTTTAAAGAAACTTCCAAGATCCTACACAATTGATTGAAGTTACAAGAATGTCATCCTATTCAATAACAACGTTTGGTGCTGCTATTTGTGGAGTTGTAAGTAAGAAAATTAGTACATTAAAAAAAAAGTTTCAAAAAATGACAATTCCTGCACGAGACCAAGTTTCAAAAAGGAGCGCGCAGCGCGAGTTTTTCAATGGTCGAATGTAGGAATTGTCTTTTGAAACGAGTTTTTTATACTATTTTTTCTAATTTGCACCCTTTTTTGATAAAAATTGACCCTTTGAAACTGGAAGTAGTGCTTTAATATTCATTAAAGCACTCCTTTTTCATTAAAGCACTCCTTTTCTATTAAAGCACTCCTTTTGTTACCTTAACAACGCTATTAGACACGCAAAATAGAAAATAGAATATTATACAACGTGATTAGAATGACAACTATTAATTTACGAGTATGAAGCGATAGCGAGTGTCAGAGTGATACGAGTAACAAATAGAGTGCAATAGACAAAAAGATTAATTCCACAAATAGGACCGTGGGTAAATCGGAAATATAGAGAGGTAGACTAATCCCCAACATAATTTCTCACAGGACATGGAGCATGGTGAATTTTATACTTACCTCAAAAGAGTCGAAAAAAGACCTCATATATAGACCCATAAGCTCAGTGCTGCGCCGTGCGGTCATGCAGGTTATGCTCTGCACAAAGGCGCCTCATTAGTGGGGGCGCAATTTCAGCTCTCATATTAGAAACATATATTCTATGGGGGCGCCCTTTACCCACGGAGCGGCCCTGCATAAGTTTGTCGTCTGTGATCTCTAAATTACTCAAAATATTATTGCTGTATATCGATTTGCTTCTTGAAAATTGGATACCAAATCATAATTTTTGGATTCCATCAAGAACATTTCAAAATGTCGGCGTTTAGTGGAAAAATTTCAAATTACACTATCTGTCTAAACTATTCAACGAATGACCACGGCTATTCTTTATAGTCATGCTGATCCTCTAATAGCATCAACAATTACTCAAAATCACATAAACAATTTTCAACAATATTTAACAAATGGAAAATGATAACAATGTACAGATACGACTAGCGCAAACTGTAACGTATCTATGTTTATTCACTTACATTAATATAAGGATCGCAATCTGAAATACTACGGTAAATTGTAAATGCTCCATAGTATGTAAAAAATTATACTCGACACATATGGATTTATAGATCCTACTAACAGAAACAATCATTAAGAAAGCTATAATGTGATAGAGAATCATCCAAACCCTCTCATGGAACAATTTCCAAAAAGGTGACCAAATGAACTATAATTTGAGTTTTTGTAATCAAGTTACTAAGTACTTCATTCAGTATATAGGTGATAAAATATATTATTTGAATGTATCAACAAGGTATACAATAGATTTATTGTCTCAACGGACGTATTATTACGTACGTATTTTCAATATTTCTCGTGTGATCGCTACCCATTAGAAACAATGTTTCTCTTTAAAATTTTTGCAACGTACGTGATACGTGCGTAAAAGTACGTTGTGTGTGCCCTGGCCGTAAGTAATAATACGAAAATAATCTCGTTATCTAAACTTATACCATGAAAAATCTTCAAGTGCATATACTTTATTTCAATTTTGGCTATTGATAACGATGACAACAATGCAATCGAGATAACTTATCAATTGATTATTGGAGTAGTGGATATTATTGTTTGATTCAATACAAAAACACAAAGAGTAGTTCGAGGTAGAGATGAGGGTAACAATAACGATAACGAGGATAATATACAGTCGAACTTGGTTATAGCGTACTTGGTTATTACGTATTTCCTGTTATAGCGTATTTTTTGACTTGGAACGGCCAAATCTCCATAAACACAATGTATTTTAAACTTTTTTATAACGTAGTTTAAACTCGGCTATAACGTATAAATTTTTTCTGCTTTCAAGAAAATT
>JAZBGX010000838.1:4140-14293 GCA_037414775.1 Zonitis immaculata | reverse complement strand
TACAACAAAAACCGAAAGAATTCAATACGTTGATACAGAAAAAATGCCGCCGAACTGAACAATCGCGTAAATTAGCTGAAGCTAGACGTGATTTCCATTTAAAGTTCGGTAATAATAAACCCGATCGTCAGAAATTAACGATGCTCGATTTGATTTTTTATAATCCGACAACGAATTTAATGAGTGATTCGAAACGTAAACGAAATAATTCGGTAATTTCACAAAACGACAATTCTCAAAAACAACAGTTAGAAGAAGAAAATCAACAAGAAGTTGACGATCCGATAGAGAGACCAGCTAGTGAGGAGGATTACGATATATTAGCACCACAAATAAAAATTAATGCACGTGGTGAAATTGTTGTTGACGAACAAAGTTTAGTTATTGAAAATAAGATGAATAAAAAAAATTGGGAAGATTTACAAAATTCGCAAGTGATTGATGGTAATTTTGAAAATGGCTATGGTGTTTATAAGCGTGTTAAACGTGCCAAAGATTGGACCAAACAAGAAACATTGAAATTTTATAAAGCATTAAATACATTAGGTACTGATTTCACATTGATGAGTGAATTTTTTCCGAGACGTTCTAGACGTGAATTGAAAATGAAATTCAAAAAAGAAGAACGTATAAATAAACAATTCATCGATCGTGCTCTATTACAACCGTGCAGTTTTGATTATGACGAATTTAAACATGAAGTTGATATGGAAGAGAAAGAATTGGCTGAAATTGAACGGCAAAAAGAACGCGATTTTCAATTGAAAAAAGAAATCGGTCGCAAAAGAAAAGCTGGTAAGTCGTTCATCTCGATTACAATTACGATTTTATTTTAGATATTTTTTTAATTTTAGCTGTATTCAAAGCCGGTCCCAATGATAAACTAGATAAATTACCGAAAGCTGTACGAAAATCGAAAAAACACCGTTTAGATATAATGAATGTTCTATCAGAAAGTGATGCTGACGAATCGGAAATTGATTCAGATAATGATGAGAAAATTTTAGAAAATATCCAACGTCCAACACGTTCTGGACGTATACCGAAAATTATAAATCGTTATAAAAATGATGGCCGTAATAAAAAATGTGGAACCGAAAATGAAACAAGTGAGAATAATGAAAATGGATCATTAAAAGTTATCGAAGGTAAAACACCAGATGGTGCTTCATTCTATAAACTTTTTTTAATGACCGGTAATGAAGAAGGTGAAATTAAGAATGAAGATGATAATTTGAAAAGTATATGTACGTTAAGTGTTAGTGCAACCGAGGATGAGGATGATGATGATGATGAAAATAATAAAAATTTCACGATCAACGAGAATAATATTACGATACCAGCTGTAATTACTACAACACCCGAAAATCAGGAAAATACTCGAAATTAAATTGAATTCGATATTAATTCAATATTTACTGTGGTCTTGAAAAAAAAAAGGGTATTTATATTTCCATTTTTTATTAATTATAAATTCGCTTTAATTACATCACTGATTTTTTTTTAATTTTGTGTATTTATGCAAATTTTCTGTTTTAATTTAAAAATAAATTTTCAAATAATTTAAGAATCTAAGCTGGAGTTGTATTCATTTCAAAAGCTTCACATGGAAACCATTTAGAACTTTCTAAAGCGTCCCATAAATTACAATCTTGATCCAATCGTTCTCGATTAATTTTCTCAACATCCAAAGGCAATGTGTGTGCTGAAATTTATCCCGATATTATAAGAATTATTTTATATTGAATCATCGAATTTTTGGATAGCTGCAACATTTCCATTCCTTGATGGAGGGATTTTTTTCAATAAAATACAATGTTCCAGTTTTTCCTGAAAACTCGCTATATGTTGGAAAACTGAGAAAAAATTTGTACTCTAACAAAATACTAAAAAGTATTTATGATATAATAATCTGAAATTTTCCGTTCATCATTCCCACTTGGAGTAGAAAACAAAAGTCCATGATCAGTTCGTTTTATTTCTATTAAATAATAAGTTAGAAGTTCGAACATTGCTTCAGATAAAAAGTTAAAGAAATAATCTGTTAGAATATATAATTTCGTGTTTAGTAATTCAATTTTCATCAATTTCTAGTTAACTGAAGGAATGTGGCAATGCTCGGTTTGAATCAGGAATTTTTTATTTATAACTTTAAACAAAATAATTGAGAATAAAGCAAAATTATAACTAGAGCAATGGGTCACCGTTCAAATACGGACATAAAAAAGCGAACGGCAGTTGAGCGTATTTTGGGTTAGGATCTGAGTTGCCCTCTTCGCCACATCACATATTTTCAGTCCAAATGATTGTCAAATGTTAAGGGAACTTAATATCGATGGTAAGTTTAACCAAAAGTATAGAATTTTTCTTATAAAAATTGTACTTTTCGAGATATTCACCATAGACAGTAACTTACATTCAATAGCCTAATTCGAAATCATAACTTTCGAATATTATAAGTTTCATGAAGCAAAACGTATTGGTTCTTTACTGAAAATTTATCAGAAAGGGATACTCATTATATAACGGCAATACAACAAGTTTAGAGTTGATCGAACCGTTTCAAACTTAGTCCATTTGTTTATCATGTACAGAAATTGAGCATATTCACATTTCTTCATTGGACTATAGTACGTAGATTGTTGGGAATAACTTCTAAATTTCCTGAACTATGGAACGGAAAGAGGTGATCAATCGACCTTTTTTTTGTTACCTACCATAAGTGGGAATGATACCTGAAAAATTGCAGCTTATTAGGTTCAATATAGGAAGATTAACAATGACATTTTCAATAAACTACTCAAATTGTTTAAAGGAAAAAATAAATTTTCAACTAATCATTCACTAATTTTGTTAAAAAAAAATAAAAATTGCTGATATGTCTAATAAAGTCATTATGACAAATAGAAATGAATAGGAAAATGATACTTCATTAGTTTACTTTAAAACCGGAGGTGATGCAATCAATTAACAACCGTAAATTGTCTTCTTCAACACCTTATTAACGAATTTCATCGAAATTAAAAATGTTGCAGCTACCAATTTTATTTATTTTAATTTATCTGATATAATTACGAATTAATTCTAAATCTTCTTCGTCTTTTTTCTCCATATGATGCACCATTGCAGCAGTCATATCAGCATGCTGATAGGCTTCCTGTGCTGCAGTCCCATCACCTTGTTCATAATAGCCCTAAATAAATTTCTATATTATTTAAATTATATTTTTATTTGTAATAATTTTTATTAGATATACCGTTTGCCAATTGGCGTAATTCTGCCAATATGCTGGATCATAAAATTGATTATAATCGGTGGCTCCGGTAGCAGTTGTATATGTTGCAGCAGCAGCAACAGTTGCTGTAGCTGATGTTGTGGTTGTTTGACCGGCAGCAGCAGCTGCTGCTGCCAATTTAGCTTTCGGTACTGCATTACAAATTTTCAATGCTTTCGTACCTAAACCAACATAACCATTCATATTTATCAAAGCGTCCTTCATTTCATCTTCACTACCAAATTTAACAAAACCATAACCCTTACTAAAACCACTATTATCTAATATAACTTTAGCAGCTTTAATTGTATTATATTTTGATGAGAATACACGATATAGATTATAATCATCGACATCGGGACTTAAATCACCAACCCATACAGAAAATTCACTACCTAATAGATTACGGCCGGCATTACTTGCATTATTTAAACGGAAACGTACAACTGGCGATGTGCCCGGTATCGGTTTACCATTTAATTTATGCATTGCATCAATTGCTTCTTCGTCATTTGCAAAATGTACAAAACAATAACCGGCTTGTTCACCGGTAAATTTATTACGCATTATTTTAACGCCAAGTGGATTTTCGCCCATTTTACGGAATGCGGTCAAAATAAATGTTTCGGTCATGTATTGCTCCAACTGAAAACAAACAGAATTAACGATAGAAATTGATGGTTTTATATTAAAATACATTGCCCATCCATAATTGACAATGCACTAAACTAGTCATTTTCGTTGATTTTCTTTCTAAAAATTATAGAAAAATTATAATAAATTCGAAGATAACCTCAAAATTTATAACATATAAACAGTTTAGCCAACAATATGAACTGGAAAAAATCAAGCGTGATGATTTAGTAACATTTGCAGTGCAAATATTGTCCCATAGATGTCGCAAAACTAAATTATTGCGTTAGGGGCGTGTAGTTCAGACGGTGAGTAGTTCAAATTGGCCAAACTGTGTACTTTTGAAAATTCCAAAGGAACAAACAAAGATTCACATGAGGTAATTATGAAATAATTTGGATTGTCTTACGACTAATTTAATTTTAGATTGAATAAATTACAAAATGATTACAGTAAAACACATATCCTTTTTCTGGATCTTCTCTTGTGCAATGCAGCTCTGGCAGCTAATGAAAAAACTTTATCAATATTATAGCGAGCTTTCGATGAACATTCAATATAAGCGACAGCTCCAATTTTTTTGGCAACATCTTGTGCTTGTTGTTCAGTCACCATTGTACGATGATTATTTTTCAAAAAGATTTTCGTCTCTTCATCATCTCGTAAATCACATTTATTACCAACTAGAATTATTGGTATATTCGGACAAAAATGTTTAACTTCTGGATACCATTTCTCAGTTATATTCAATAATGAATCTGGCCATATAACTGAGAAACATATTAATACAACATCAGTATCAGGATATTGTATTGGACGTAAACGATCATATTCTTCTTGTCCGGATGTATCCCATAATGCTAATTCAACAATAATACCGTCAATTTCTAAATCGGTAACATAATTTTCGAAAACAGTCGGTCGATATACAGATGAAAATTCATCTTTAGCAAACACAATTAATAAACAAGTTTTACCACAATCACCATCTCCAACAACAATCAGTTTCTTTTGAACTACTGATATTGTCGCCATAATTTTATGATTAATAAACGTGTTGCTATCTAATATAGTTTATTATAAAATCTAATTACAATATTTTGATAATAAAAGATAACGACAATAAAGATAAAAGTAGCTGTTGTGCAACAGTTTATTAATCTCAGTTTTCATCATGATTATTATTATTATTATAATAAACAACATTTCTTTTGGATTTTCTTATGTTGTAGTGACGCTTTAACAGCCGCATGAAAAACTTGACCAACACCTAGATTTTCTTTGGCTGAACATTCAACATAAAAAGAAGCTTTAATTTGTTTAGCCAAATGTTCACCTTCATCTTTCGAAATACAATCACCATGTAGGCGAAGATCTAATTTAGTGGCTACCAAAATAAATGGTAAATTCCTAGATTTGATTTCTTTTATCCAAACTAAACGTACATTTTTAAAAGATATTCGATCATCAATAGCGAAACAAATAATAAATATATTGGCATTGAAATATTGTAAAGATCGAAGACGTTCGTAATCTTCTTGACCTGAAGTATCCATTAATAAAGTGGAAATTGGACGATTATCGATTAGAATTTCTTTATGGTAATTATCGAAAACTGTCGGTATATATTCGAATGGAAATCTATTATTAATGTAAACCATTAATAGGGAAGTTTTACCACATGCACCATCACCAATAACAACAATTTGTTTTGTATTTTGAATTTGTTCTTTAGTTAACGACATTACAGGATATTCTTTGGAATTGCAACTATTCGATGAATCATCTTCAAATTTGTGATAATGATAAGATAAGGACATATATTCCATAATCTTAGGAAGATTAAAATGAGAATTTTATCAACTCTAATCAAAACTGAACTATTGTTTTGTATCAAAATTCTAGAATGTTTTGCATCTATGTAATTAAGCCTGTCATTCTTTCAAATTATTCATTCCAGATATAGAACAAACTGTAATTGAGTACTTAAACTATACAAGGAATGAAAATTGAAGAAACACTAACAATAATTAAGGTTTGTATTTTAAATAACAGGTAAAGGCATCATATTTTTATTTATATTCTATGATAGTAGAGTTGAGTATCTTATTTTGCGTATGTCGTAACTTCATTCATTGGATTGAATCATTTTTATTTTATTTTCTTCCTGGAATTATTGTTGATTAATATTTAAATATTAAATTTAATAATCGGACTACATAATCTCTGACATCATATTCTAAATCTATTCTTGTCGTCATTATCTATAAAACAGGCAGAAATAAAATATTTTTTAATCGAAAGATTCAAATAACTTAGTTTATCTATAGTAATGTTTGTTTATTTTAATAAATTTCAATGAAAACTATTATTATTTATGAATGGTACAGAAAAAAAAACAACAAAAAGGGGGGTTGTTCTTAGAAAAACGGAAACAACGTCAACAGTGTGATTTAAAATTAGCAACAATTTATGATCTAACAGACAAACGTATCCGTTAGATAAAAATAAATACATAGTAGTTTGAGTTTATTAAACAAAGACAAAAATAGAAAAATACAGTCTGCATGAGGTATTGAGTCGAGATATACATGCGCATAAGGAGATTCCATCTATGCTGCCAACTTTAACAAAATTTCTTCAGAAAAAGACATAAATCTATTCACAAATAAACAACAAACTGTAATTACTGATTCATTTATACAATTTTAGTAATAAATAGTTGGTTAAAGTGCAATTATTGTTGCAATAACTGATTGTTGTTTTTTTTTTGGAAAAAATTGTTTTTATTTTGATTAAATTTATTTCGGTTTCGATAGGATGACAACACTGTTTTTTCATCCAGTCATCTAGATAGCTTGCTTCTTGTGGTTGTGTTTATGTGGTTGTTTAGAAATTTAATTTTGTTTATTATTATTTGATAAAATAGCCTAGCAATTAAGGCTTTAGGCTAGAAAAAGTGTTAATTAATTTTCTGGATGTTTTGTTGTTTTGGTGAATCGGAGGACTCTGGCAAAGGTCAGTATTAAATAATGTATGTTGTTGTGTTTATATTGCATGTCTGATGGATGGTGTAGTAACGGTAATAACAATGCCGACAGTTGTTACGAATTTTCAACAATTTTCTCAAATGAATTTCTCCACATAAAATCGTAAAATTTAAATTTTAATTCCAAGTAATTGAATTTATTAAACTCATTAGTGTTTCAGTTGCATACATCGGCTAGTCCAATCAATTAACATATTTTGGTTTATTTCTTTTTGTAAATTTTGTTATAATTTAGAATGTCAATTGCCACGCCTTTATCGAAATTAATTTATCGATTTTTATAGAAATAACATCTTGCTAGCAATTTTAATCATTCAATGTGCTTCTTATCCAATTGAATTTGTTGTTTAATTGAATTTGATAATTTATTTCTAAATGTAAAATAGTTTTTTGTTAATCTATGATTTTGTTTTTCCCGGCTTTTTGACATAATATCCCCTAGACTTGTCAAATTCAGTTTTATTCCCATACAGTTGTTCAACTTGTTTGATAGTGTTGCGAATGTGTGAGATAGTTGAATTGTTAATTGTATGTGTTAGAGTGAGTTAGTTGTGGTGTCGGTTGGTAGACATGGTGGCTAGCCTGTTACTTGTGTGGCCAATGTCCGCCGTCGTCGCCATTTTAGTCGATGTGAATAGGCGTTGACTGTTATTTATTATTTTTGTTTGTGTATTTTGTTGGCGGCATAGGTCCGATGGCCGCAATTAGGAAGAAATTGGTGATAGTGGGCGACGGCGCCTGCGGGAAAACTTGTCTATTAATTGTCTTCAGCAAGGATCAATTTCCTGAAGTTTATGTGCCTACTGTGTTCGAAAACTATGTCGCCGACATTGAAGTTGATGGGAAACAAGTCGAATTAGCATTATGGGATTCAGCCGGTCAAGAAGATTATGACCGTTTAAGGCCGTTATCATATCCAGATACAGATGTTATATTAATGTGTTTCTCTGTTGATTCGCCAGATTCATTAGAAAATATACCAGAAAAATGGACACCAGAAGTAAAACATTTTTGTCCAAATGTGCCAATTATATTGGTTGGTAATAAAAAAGATTTACGTAATGATCCAAATACAATAAATGAATTGAAAAAAATGAAACAAGAACCGGTGAAACCGCAGGACGGTCGTTCAATGGCTGAAAAGATAAATGCATTTGCATATCTGGAATGTTCAGCTAAAAGTAAGGAAGGTGTTAGAGAAGTATTTGAAAATGCCACACGTGCCGCTTTACAAGTTAAAAAACGGAAGAAACATCGTTGTGTACTTTTCTAAACAACCAATTGCTAATATTACAACACAACTACAACTACAATTTTGGAAAATTTCGAACATATTTAGTTTTATAAAATATTTAAAAAAATAATAATATCAGTTATCCAATAATTTCTTCTTTTCAGAACACAAATAATGCAAAAAGGGGCTTGTGCATAAATGTAATTGTCTGTTTTCAATTAACACATATTTACCATGGAAAATAGTTCACGAAACTCAAAAAAAATTGTTAAAGTTCCATCTACATTAAAGTAATATTTACAATTTGTACATAATCAATGTAAGTTCCATATTATATATACTTATATTTTTGTGCTTTTTCATGGTTAACTGAAATTTTTAAAATAATTATTATAAAGAATTGAAGAGAACCCCTTTTTAATTTCTCTAGTTATTGGTTGGTTTTTCAAAAATTATATTGAAAAATTAAAAAAATAATGAAATAAAATCACTTTAGTATCATGTGGACATTTGTAGCTATTTTCGCTAGACATTTGGGCATATTAATCAGCCTAGTCTCCAATTATTTATATATTTTTTTTGTGTGTGTTCAAAGAAAAATTATTTTGGAGACTTGTCAATAGCACAAACTTCCCAAAAAGTATCTTGGTCCACTGTTATTTAGATTATATCGATGATTTTTTTTAGTTTATAATTATATTATTGTTAGAATTTTTCGCCTTCCTTTTTCCTTCTTTTCTCCTGTTTCTTCTTGAATGAAAATTATTATAAATATTTAAGAAAAAAATAATTATGATTTAATTAATTATACATTGATTATCAAAAATAATTGAGAAAAAAAATGATATAAGAAAATTGAAAAGTATTGATCTAAATGGTGCATAAATTAACATTAACTTTATAATCAATAAAGTTGGTTGTTAAGAAAAATTATCTTTTGGTTTTTGTTTTTGAAATTTGAAAAAATTTGATTTATTTTTTCAGATTCTTTACTCATTAATTTTTTTTTCTTTTTTTTTTTGTATAAAATAGACAACTCTTTAGTAATAATAAATATATGCGAGTTGCCTACTATTGTAATAGCTTTAACTTTTCCATAATAATAATATTAATAATATTGTATCTTAAAAGGTAAATAAATTGTTTTCTTATATAAATTTTATAATAATTTTATCATTTATTGAATATTTAAACTTTCAGATCGTGTATGAGTCATAAATTGAAATTCGCTATGATTATTATGACTCATTGTTTTAACGTTAATTTTTATCTAATCCCCACCTAATTGGAATTTTAATGAGAAACTGAGTCAAGTCAATAAATCCTTAAGTTACCATAGTTTTTGCAAGTCTTCAAGTTGAAACCATTTTCTATGATACAAAGTACGAAGATACAAATTATATGGTGGATTTTGTTGAAAAATGAACATAAAGGCGTTTGTTGAAGTTGTACTTTAGGAATGAATGTAGTCAAGAAGCAAATTCTTTAGTGGAAATATAGAAAATTTTCTATGAAAACTGAATTGAGACGATATTTCAGTTTTATAAGAAGATTTTATTGTCGATTAATTTTAGAATTGTGTGAAAATTTCTGTTTTCTATTTGAAAATGTCCACAATTGGTGAAATTATATGGTGGACTAGGCGAATAAATTAATTGAAAAATGAAATACTCCAGAATCTGGAAATTTTTTGACGAAAGGGAAAACTCCTCTAATTGAAAATATTCCTGATTGTGTGAAAACGAAAAAATGATCTTCAGAAAAACATAAATTATTGTAGAATATAATTTTGCTTCCGAGAAAAATCAATTATTTTATTGATTTGAAATAAATATAATTGGATGATTGTTTATAGCATTTATTGAACAATTACTGGTTAATACAAAAAAAAAATAATTATGATATGATGAGAGGGAGAGAAAATAGGATAAAATTCTGATATAGGAAGAATTGATATGCGACA
>JAZBGX010000837.1:0-18018 GCA_037414775.1 Zonitis immaculata | reverse complement strand
ACCAATGTATTACTATAGGCGGCCGATAGGTGTTCAGGGATTTATGAAATGTTGATGGAAGGTTTTCGCCAACATTTCAGCTTTCTTTTCTTTTGTGACGTATTCAGTATTTTGGTTGTCGACTAATGTTGGGATTTTCCCATATTTTTTCTGCATTACTCTGATGGTTTTCCATATGCTGTTGCCTTTTGTGCACATTTTATCCAACTGTCGTTTCCATTTGTTGTTTCAGTATGTTTTGATTTGATTTTTTATTGTTTGATTCATATACTCCAACTGGTTTTTATTATTTTCTGTGGGGTTTCTTTGGTATATTTTTCTGATTTTGTTCTTCTCGGAAATTACTTGTTTGATATCTTGTGGTAGGTCGTCTGTATATCTATTGATTTGTTTTACATACGAAGTGGCATCATGTGCTTTCATAATTGCTATGGTTAATTAAACTTTTTCATTTTCGATTTTTTAAGGTGTTCTGATGTTATTATTGAATATGATGTTTTGGTCGACGATTTTACGAAATTATTTCCAGTTTGTGTTTTCATATGTTCGAATTTTTGTGATGAATGAGTCCCTGCTTATTGAGCCGTTGATTTTTATTATTATAGGATTGTGGTCGGAGTCTAGTTCACTTAATGATTCGGCTTTGCTGTAATTTTTTATATTCTTGGTAATGATGAGATCAATGGTACTCGGATGATCACCATTGTTCGGGAAGTGTGTATGATTATTGGGGTAATGTGAAAGTATGTCGTTGTTGTCAATGTATGTTTTGAGTGTGTTGCCGTTTGTGTTGTTATCAGTATTATTCCATTCACTGTGTCGCGCATTGAAGTCACTCAGTGTGATTGTTTTTCTGTCGTTTATTATTTGGCACAGCTCGTTGTTTAGAAGTTTGTTAGTTGGTTTGTTGTATAAACTGGTGATATGTATGTTATTGGGTAATTTTATCATAATATTTTTGATAAAGTTTGGTGCTGTGGTGATTTTTTGGAACTCTATTGTGTTTTTAATGAGTAAAGCGACGCCGCCTGATGGTTGACCTGCATCGATGCGGTCGCGTCGTGCAATTGAATAGTTTCTTATTTGGAAGTTTTTATCCGGAGATAATCGCGTTTCTTGTATAGCTATAATGTCGACATTGTGTTTATGTAGAAAGTGCGTTAATGAGGCGGTATTGTTAATCACAACGTTTGCGTTCCAGGTGGCGATGACCAACTGATCCATTTTCAATTGTCCAGTTTACTAATGAATTCACTCACAATTATGAATTTTTCCGATTCTTTTGTTGCTTTTTCTAATAGTTCGTTGACTTGCTATATTCTGTCGATCGTTTTATCTAGATCGATTAGATTGTTCAGTTTCTTTATTTCATTTGACAGTTCTGAGAATTTGTGACGGGAGTTATTGTTTCTTTATTGTTCAATGTTTTCTGTGTTTGGTGTGATATTCGTTAATGTGGGTGATGTGTGTTCGAACCATGCATTTACTGTTGGTGCTGGTGCTGGTAAATAATTTGGTTGTTGTTTTTGTTGTTGCTGCGTTGAATACGTTGTTCTTTGGTTGATTTTGTGGGTCTCATAATTTAGTCTGGAAATATATGGGACAGCTTACATCTGACGATTTATTTGGTCCGTTGCAATTGGCACATCTGGTGTTTTCGTCAATGTTTTTGTTTGTGCATACAGCTCTGCTAAGAAAAATAGGAACATAGCCAAATCGGCCTGTCTCCCTCCCACGATCATTTCGTTCCATACAAATTCAGGCGTGGACCCAAGACTCCATGTTTATACCACCACTACTTTATTCCAGAGCTCATTCAAGTCTATTGAACAGACAGAGATAGCTAGTAACGGTATTTAATATCTTTTTCTGAATTCGTTTAAGCAGGAAAATGATAGGTAGTGGAAACATAGGGATTTTCGTACGCTAGACAAACATTGAAATATTATGTATACGATTGTTCGCTTTATAATTGTTGAAAAATCAAGTGTTTGATAAATCGGACTAGCGGCCGTGATGGTGGCAGTCTTGGTTTTTAATGTAAAGGTAGCAGGTTCAAATCTCACAATGAAGACGAAAATAACAATATTTTTGTTAGTTAGTTCATTGAATCGCTTCTTGAAATGACAAAAGCTATCATATTAATAATTGCTTTATTAATAATTATTGATATGAAAATTCTTTTATAATCAATTTATGCAATGCGGTACTCCTAATCCACCTGTAGAAATCAATATTATTAAACGAGTATTCTTGATAATAGTAACAGTAGTAGAAATACCTAATAATCATAATAATAATAAAATAAAATAATTATCAATAATTGTTAATATGATAGCTGTTGTCATTTTAAGGAGCAATTCAATAAACTAGTTGGCAAAAAAATCCCATAAGAAAAAAAATATAAAATCGCCTTTTCGTCAGAATTGAACCTGCTACCTTTACATTAGAAATCAAGACCAAATTCAAATTCAAATTCAAAAGGTTTTTATTAGTTCAAATAATTATGTACAATAATTTACAATAAATTTTATAATCGATTCTTATATAAATATATGTGTTCCCGTTCTTAAAGAACATACACTAACATTAAGTTTTAGTTAATTATGTTGTAACATTTTTGTAATATCAATGTTTGATATCGTTGCTGTTTTTTAATTTTATTGGATTATGTGTTATTTGGTGATTGTGATAGGAAAACAATTGAGAAAAAACCTATCTTATTGTTATGCAGAAATCAAGACCGGCACAGGCACAGCTGCTAGTCCGATTTACAAAAGAGTTGCTCCTTCAACAATTAGAGCGCCAAAAACCGTACACATAATAATTCAATCTTTGTCTAACGTACGAAAATCCACTATACCTATCTTTTTCCTGCTTAAACAAATTCTTGGAGAATATTTTTGAGCGAAACCGAACCGGTACTGGCATGCACCGATAGTGTGAATGGTCGCCCGCTCCTGGTCCCGTCAGCTCTTTTACCCGCTGAATTTGAAATTATAAAGTCTGACTTAAATATTGTAGATGAAAACTTGTGTAAAATAAAAAATGGAATAAAAAATATGTCCAATTTTCTGTTAAAATTTATTATATTAATTATTATTATTAATTAATTTCCATAATTAAAAAAAATAATTTATATTCATAAATAAATTTATATACCTATAATCATTCTCAGGGGAAAGTAATCGAACATTTTACAAAAAAATTATCAAAGGCTTTTCACCAGTGCTTTTGAAAATTCTTCTAATCTTATCAAACCTATTTTTAAAAATAGCAAACATGTGTGATGGTCACTCAATAACAAATTAGGTATGATCCACACTATAGTGCCACTCACGGTTCGCTCTCGCTCAGGTCTCGCTCCAGTCACGGTAGATCATGTTCACACTATAGTGCCGGTCACGGTTCGCTCTCGCTCCAGTCACGGTCTAGTAAAATCCCCCGATCTCAGCCGTCTTTTATCGTCAATATTCGAAGTTGCATGACGATAATTTGTTATTGAGTGACCATCACACATGTTTGCTATTTTTAAAAATAGGTTTGATAAGATTAGAAGAATTTTCAAAAGCACTGGTGAAAAGCCTTTGATAATTTTTTTGTAAAATGTTCGATTACTTTCCCCTGAAAATGATTATAGGTATATAAATTTATTTATGAATATAAATTAATTTTTATAATTGACATTGAGCTATAATATATATATTTTTTAAATCTTAATATTTGGTACATCATGGTCAAAAAAAAAATTAAATCAATATCCATATAGGGCGCCTAGAATTAAATATGTAAAAATTGTTTTGAGAGAGAAAGAGGGCTAACGCACTATACCGTCTATCAGACAAGGATGCAGAGGGCCAGTTATAATATGTATGTATATATTCATCGGAGCATTCGCTTGCGCTTCTATTGACGAGAATAAAAATCAATTTGAAATTTTCAAAAATTGCCTTCTTCTGATTTTTGGCATAACACCCCTTCAAGTTTTTTTCCACGAATTCCATAAATATTAAGCTATAATATATAAACTTTTTGAATTTTAATATTTGGTGTTAGATCATAGTCAGAAAAGAAAAGGAAAAAAACATTGGAAATTACAATATTCATGCAAAAAACCAAAAAATAAAAATTAAATGAAATTTTATCGAAATTTTTGAGAATCTCAGAAATTTTAATCTTCATCACTATTTTCATTAGTTGTAGGATGAAAATTTATGTTAGAAAATAAATTACTCAATATTTCTACTGATTTGGAACCGGCAACGGGGGACGAGATATAGACAGATATAGCTATAATATTAGAGCGTCCTGTAATGCAACTCAATGGTGGGCGATATTTTTGTAATATGTAAGATGTAATATACATTACATTATCAATCGTCACAAAGATTTGGATAAAATTTCATTTAATTTTTATTTTTTTGTTTTTTACATAAATATTGTTTTTTTTTCTTTTTTTTTGACCATGATCTACTAAATATTAAAATTCGAAAAATTTATATATTATAGCTTATTATTTAGGGAATTCGTGGAAAAAAACTTGAAGGGGTGTTATGCCAAAAATCAGAAGAAGGAAATTTTTTAAAATTTCAAATTGATTTTTATTCTCGTCAATAGCAGCGCGAGCGAATGCTCCGATGAATATTATTATAACTGGCGCTCTGCATCCTTGTCTGATAGACGGTATAGTGCGTTAGCCCTCTTTCTCTCTCAAAACAATTTTTACATATTCAATTCTAGGCGCGCTATTTGGATATTGATTTAATTTTTTTTAACCATCATGTACCAAATATTAAAATTTGAAAAAAATATATATTATAGCTCAATGTTGAGAGAATTTGTAGAAAAAAAATTGCAGGGGTATTATGCCAAAAATCGAAAAAAAAAAATTTTTTGAAAATTTCAAATTGATTTTTTCTAAACTTTTTTTTTAATGTCAAAATTCTAAATTTTTTTTTTTATGGTTTTGCGATGTCTATACAAAATATTCCCTTTTGCCCAGGCGATATCCACCAAGTAGTTTTCGAGAAAAAAACTATTTTCGATTTTTCATATTTTCAGGATATCTGATGAAACAATAAAGATTTTGAGCTGAAAATTTGTGAGTGACTTTGTGAAATACACTTACAAAACATACTCGAAGGATAATTTATTTAGAGAGTGGGCACTTTTCATATGCTTATCCGGCTACGGCCTTCAAACCATTAGGAGATCGAAATTTGAAATTTCAAATTAAGTGGTTGATTTCAAGCGGCTTTTCTATTCTCAGGCATTTGCAATGACCTTAATATTATTACTATAAAACCCAGAATTATTGGAAGACAAGTATATAGAAGTAATTTGCTGTCAGATTCTCCAAAGGAATATTTTCGGACATCTCTATTCATTCCCTTCCTGGATGAGACGATTCAAGATGAAACATTAAACACAGGGAAACTCTTGAACCATTGTAGTGCCCATTTTGATATCGCATCTAGTTGACACTCTGTCAAAATTTAACATGAACATAAATTGATATCCGTTGCGCCATTTTTGACATTCGAATTTATAATCGGTGTCAATTAAATCCGTTGTTAAACAAAATCTAGTGTGTTTTTAGTGACTTTTGACGGTAAGTGTGATTTATATTGGTTAAAGTGAAAAAAACATAATCTTAACTTATTTAAATTACAAAAGTCTGGTGGAGTTCTAAATAATAAACGAATACAGATATAAATACAAAAGAATGGAGAAAAAAGATCGTGGCAAAAATTTCTTAGAAACAGAAAAATAACCTTATTAAATATAAATATGGTTAAAAGTTGTGAATATTTGGTTGGCAACTTATAAACCCGCCACTTTTTTTCAATCGATTTCTAAAATGTAGAAGATTCTAGAATTATCTTCTACAGTATATAAATAGAGCGCGAATTGTTCACCTGATCATTGGACAACTTAACTTCAAGCAGTAAAGTACAAAAAAAATATGGAAATTTCTCGAGATGAAATTCGACTGCTTTTACTTCAAGAATTTCGATTAGGTCGAAAAGCGACCGAAGCAGCTTCCAATATATGTACAACGATACCGCTAAACATTGGTTCAGGAGATTTAAGGATGAGAATTTCGATCTTTGTGATGAACCTCATCTAGGGCGACCTCCTACAATAAATGACAGAATTAGAAGGGCTTATAGAAATGGATCCTAGATTGAGTTCGCGCTGTTTGGCAGAACAGCTTCATTGCTCTCATACTGCAATAGAAAATCATCTCAATGCTTTGGGATTCAATTGGAAATATTCTGTTTGGATATCAAGTGAATTGACAAAATTTCAACTTCGGAAAAGAGCCGACACATGCATGGAGTTTTCACCTTACTAATGAGTGACTGCCTGATGTTATCGCAGGAGATGAAAAGTGGGTCCTGTATGTAAATCATTCCCGTAAGCGTCAGTGGCTGAGAGCTGGAGAGGCAGGCGCACCGACATCAAAGGGTGACACAAATAAAAGTTTCTCCTAAGTGTGTGGTGGGGAATAAATGAAATTATTTACTGGGAGCTTTCGCGAGCTAATAGTACAATCACAACTAAGATTTACTGTGAACAACTGCATCGTATTACCGACGAATCAAAGTAAATTGTACTTCTTGCATGACAACGCCCGACCCCATACAGCTAAAGTAACTCGTAAAAAAATTATTTTACTTGGATGGACTGTCCTTCCCAACCCACCGTATTCATCAGACCTTGCGCCTTCTGATTTCCGCTTGTTTCGTTCTCTGTCTCATTATTCACAAGACAAAAAATTCATTCATGAGGACCAACTGAAAACAGACCTATCCAGCTCCTTCAATCAAAAACCAAGAGACTTCTAAATAGAAGGTATTTTATCTTTACTAACGCGTTTGCGACAAGTGATAGAAAACGACGGTGCTTACATAATTGAGAAATAATTGTATTTAGTTATCTAAAAAATAAAGTAATCTTGTATGGTGAGATGATGGGTTCATTAGTTGTCGATACAATACCTTGGAATACTTTTTGATTTTAATATGAAATGAGATAAACACATAGGGTGGGTTGCACCATTCTATGTCAAACTCGCATCTAGCTGACACTCTGTCAAAATTTAACATGAACATAAATTTATATCCGTTGCACCATTTTTGACATTCAAATTTATAATCGGTATCAATTAAATCCGTTGTTAAACAAAATCTTATAAATCATAATACAATCATAGCTAGAGCCGATAAAGGCGCCGGTAACATGATCATGACTAAACAAGAATATATAAATAAAACTTTAGATTACATTAACAACAATAATTACATAACTTGCTCTAAAGATCCAATCAACGACATCATTAGAAAAACTAAATCTATCATTGAATCTACTAAAAATACATTATCAAAGTTCTGTTCCAATTTAAAAAACCTTATCCCCATGAATCCCAAACTACCAGAAATATACAGCTTAGTAAAATTACATAAATAAGATTTCCCAATCAGACCCATTTCCAATTTCAAAAATGGTCCCACACAATCCTTAGCAAAAGTTCTAATAAAAATATTAAAATTCCATCCTAAAAACACCATTAAAAACCCTATAAGTCTTATTAACGAAATTAAACACATTGAATATAATAAGGACTATAAATTAGTATTTTTTGACGTCGTTAATCTGTTTAGTAAAATTTCTAAAGAATTATTTTTTAAAATTGCAAAGAAATATTTGAGTGACCTATTTGATAATGAAGTTGACATAAACAATGTTTATGTGTTTACAAGATTCATCTGTGATCTGTGCTAAAGTAATAAACGAATTTTTCAAGGTAGGATTTTGAAAGTAGTGATTAATTAATAAGCGAATATAATTATTTGTGTTTTTAAATAGGTTTGCTTCGATTTTGATTGAGTAGTATAGACTAGTATAGTTCTTTACTTTTACTTTTGGTGGTTGGTTTTATTTCTACTTTTCGCTTCATACTTTCATACTCGTGATGGATTCTAATGTAGCGATTGGTATTCAAGATCTAATAATCGATGTGGTAAAACATTAAAGGCCTCCATTGACAATGCACCTAATATCACGGTTTCGTCCTCACCAACGTTACACACATACGTCAGTTTCAACAACAACTGCAAAGATGCCCTAGACATAGCCCTTTTGCAAAACATCAAAGCCCCTGACATGACTACTGTTTATAAAGAATTAGGATCTGTCCGTTTCAATCAACTGGTTTAATTACCAAACCATCCTAAGCCAATCACCTCCTTATGAAATCTCAGATCTCATAAAAACCTTCAAAAATGAAAAAGCCCCGGGTCACGACTGCATTCCTTTATTGGTCCTAAAACTCCTCAGATCCCTACATGAGAAATCAATAACAAAAATTATGAATCGTTGCTTGACATTTGAACACTTTGCTGAAACATGGAAATCTGCCAATGTAATCGTCATCCCCAAATCATTCAAAGGCCACGCTGATCAAAGCAACTACCGTCCGATTAGCCTACTGCCAATCTTAGGCAAAATTCTCGAGAAAATTATCCTCAGAAAACTTGAAACCTATGTGCACGAAAATAACATCATTCCCGAACATCAATACGGGCAGCGGCGTCCTTAGGTGGTGTGCAACGGGTGCAAACAACAGGGCGGCGAAAATTAAATAAGAAAATAAGAAAATGTGGGCAAATTCTACTGATTCTGGAGACTGCTTATATTTAATGAAGTATATACTGTTTCAAGAACTATTTCATTCAAAGTGTGAGTCAATGTTGAATAAATAAATATTCGCTACAGTTTATATTCTTTATCAGAATCTTGTCAAATTACATATAAACAAGTCAATGGCGTAGCGGATTTTTTGTAAATTCCTTTTTTTATCGGTAATTTCATTTAGTAATTAGTATAATAACCTTAATCTTCCACAGTACCCTTCGACTTGAGTGACTTATGACAATGATAATTATAAGTCGAGTTACATTTTATATTAATTTGGATTCAATCATATAAATGTAATTGAATCCACACCACTGTATCATTATTGGTTAACAGCTCATATTTTAGCTGAGATTTGCTTGAATTTGTCCGTGTCTTACCTCGTTAACTATTTTAAATTTCTGGAAAAATAACTTGTGTTTTTTACGTATAGAACTGTTCTAGAATTCTATTCTTACATATAAATAAGAGATCCAGAGAGCCGACTAGTATTAATACACTTTAGAGAGTTGTTACGTTATAGAGTATTTTGAATTTTGAATCTTATTCAATACAATTAACATACAATTGGCTCTAGTTACAATTAAGTTTTTCATGTCAACAAGAAAAACAAAGAGGCTTTCGGGTTGTCAATATCGACAAAGAAAATTAGAAAAAGAAGAATAAAAGAAACGGATGACAGGGGCGTTCAAAAAATATCTGAAGACTGATGATGTTCCTGCTGAAATCTGTGAAGTGCTTCTGCCTCATACAAATCAACCAGATATATGTGAACGGCAAATTGAAATTACGTCAGAAGATCTGCCGTCAACATCAACTTTAATGGTAACATCAGATTCACCATCACAGTCCATGAAAAGTGAGTCTCAACTTGAAATTGCAACATCACAGGAGCAGAATATACGACTATCTAAAGAGCATAGTGAAGCTACTGAAGATATTTACAAGTATGAAGATCCAACCACATGGAAACATCCCTTACCTCCCACAGTAAGACAACTCATCATTGAAAATGGTCCTGTTCAGGTTATTAAAAATAAATATCCAGCTGATCTAAAAGGTAGGAAATTCTCGAAAAAATTTTACAACCATATTACAACATGGGGAAATAATGAAAAGGTCTTGGTTAATTTATTCTGAAAAAAGTAATTCTGTATATTGTTTTTGCTGTAAACTATTTTGTATTGATGAGAACAAGATAAAATTAACCGGTACTGGTTTAAATGATTGGCAGCATCTCTCTGACCATTTAAAAAGACATGAAACTAGCTCAGCACATATGAAAAATTATAATTCGTTAGCACAATTGAAAGAAAATTTACAAAAAGGTATTACAATTGATGCAACCAATCAAAGATTGTTCGATATTAAACAAAGGTATTGGTCCAATGTTTTGGAACAAATGTTATACATTGTGCAGTTCTTATCAAGGCAGTGTTTTGCATTTCGAGGTAAACAGTCAAAATTATCTTAATCAAACAATGGCAATTTTTTGGAATTGCTTGAAATGTTGTCTAAATTTGATCAAGTTATAGCGGATCACTTAAACAAAAATACAAATAAAAGTGCAGTCTTGTATGTCGGACCAAGAGTTCAAAATGAATTGATTAATATCATCACCAATGCGGTAAAAAATAGAATTGTAGACGAAATTTAAAAAGCAAAATATTTCAGTATTATTTTAGACTGTACGCCAGATAAAAGTAAAACTGAACAAATTAGTCTTATAATCAGATATGTTGCAATTGAAAAGCAGATTATTGAGATAAGAGAGAGTTTTATTGCATTTTATCCCGTTACTGTACAACTGGTAGAGATCTCTCTAAATTTGTGATAAATGAATTATCTAATTTACACCTGGATCTACGCGTTTTTCTTGGGCAGGGTTACGATAATGGGTCCAACATGAAAGGGAAAAACTGTGGTTTACAGAAATTAATTTTAGATGAAAATTCAAAAGCATCTTTTGTTCCTTATTCCTCTCATTCGCTAAATCTGGTAGTTAATGATGCAGCAAAAGCATCCACCCAAATTGTCAAATTTTTTCATAACAGTTTAAAATTTATATAATTATTTTTCATCCTCCACACAACGTTGACATATTCTCAAAAGTAACATAAAATCTTTATCTTTGAAACAATTAAGTGAGACAAGATGGGAAAGTCGTATAGATGCAGTAAGGCCCTTAATCCACGAAACGGGAGGAATTTACGATTCATTAGAAGAAATAGGTAACGATAATTTCAAAGATGCTAGCATAAGATTAGAAGCAATAGCCCTTGATAAAAAATTCAAAATTTTAATTTCATCTGCTCTGCATTCTTTTGGTATGAACTTTTATTAAATATTAACGTGGTGAGTAAACAGTTACAAAACAAACAAATAAATTCACAGATTGCACTTCCATTACTTGAAAATTTAAGAACGTTTATAAGAAACTGCCGTACCGATGAATTTTTTGATTATACAATCAAAGAGTCTAAAAGAATTGCGGAAGAGATTGATGCTTATCCAGAATTTTGATTACGAAGCACGAGATGAACCAATAGCAGATAAAAAACAGCAATTCAAAGTCAGTTGCTTTTATGTTGTTCTTGATCAGATTTACAATTCTTTAGAAGAACGGTATTTGCAAACAGAGAATCTTAACACAGAATTCGGAGAATATTATTCTCACCCTGAAAATGCCAGTGAACGCTTACGTCTGTGTAAAAATTCACAAACAGAATTGACAGACAGTAACACAAATGAAAGTGATATAGATTATTTACAATTATATGAAGAAATAAGGTCTTTAACTCTTCCTGACATTTCTTCTAATGACGTTAGCTGCATATTAAACTTTATTGTTGAAAAAAGCTTTAATGAAATTTATCTAAATTTATCGATAGCCACTAGAATTCTGTTAACTTCACCAGTAACAGTTGCTGCAGCAGAACGTTCATTTTCTAAATTGAAAATAATAAAAAATTATCTAAGAACAACAATGGCACAAGAGAGGCTGTATAATTTAGCACTATTGTCAATAGAACATGAAACTTGTGAAGCTTTACATTTTTCGAATTTAATTAACCGTTACTTTGTCGGTGTATCCCACTAGATACGTCTATATGGTACGACTTCTAAGGAAAATTCATCGCGTACCAGCCTATGACAGGTGACGTATCTTCCAAGATACATACTTCCTTTACCCTGTATTGTTGGTTGTGAGATTTTTTTCATAAGTTTTACAAGTGCAATGGTAGACCAACGCGATAGTGTGTCTTCAACTTTGGTAAGTCAAGTTATTGCTTATTACCACTAGAAATGAGTTTATAATACCACCATTTGACAGTATTTATTAGTAAATAGTGATGGTTATCATTTTATTATAATAATTTTAATTTTTAGTAGTTTGATTTGGGGCTAATTTGAATGTATCTCACAGTTCACATTGACCAAAAAATGATTATTTCTTATATAGTTTCAGACGATAGAAACTTCATCATTCTATAGTAAAAAGAACATTGGCATGCACAAATACATCCCAATTTTCACACCAATCGATTCCAATGTATCTGATATTGAATCATCAAGTGATGATTCAATTGAGCTTCCTAAGCAAACAAAAAGGGTGTTATTGTCTGCTGATTCTAGCGACTGGGATTCAGAAGATGATTTACTGCTTGCTGTGTCGGTCGGGTCAACCGTTCGTTCAAAAAAGGAAAAAAATGCATCTAATTATAACTGGACTAAAGAGGATTTCGAACATAATAAACAACCTTTAGAACAGTACTTTCCTGCTGCAGAAGAAATCCTTACACCTGCACAGTATTTTTTGAAATTGTTCGACGGTTCTTTGTTTGAACACGTTGTTTACCACTCTAATTTATATTGCACTTTGATGACCGGTTCATCTTTGCAATCTACTGTGTCTGAGATGGAGGCATTCATTGCAATTCTTTTATCTATGGGCGTTGTGAGTATGCCTTCATTCGAAGATTACTGGGCTCTGGCAACGCGATATGAACAGATAGCTTCTATGATGCCACTGAATTGATTCAAGAAACTCCGTCGTTATATTCACTTCCAGGACCACACATTGCAACCAAATGGTGATCGGTTATTCAAAATTCGCCCTCTGTTGGATAAAATTCGTGAAAATTGTGTAATTATTGAAAATGAAAATCAGTTTTCCGTCGATGAGATGATGATCGCCTATAAGGGTACAAAAGCTGGTAATCTACGTCAGTATTTACCCAAAAAAACAAAAAAAACTGGGGCTCAAATTATTTCTTAGAGCAGGCATTCCTGGCATCGTCTACGATTTTCTACTTTACACAGGCTCTCGTACTTTTGACGGGATCCCAATTAGTGATATTGAGGAGTCATTGGGCCTAGGCGGCAAAGTAGTTTTGCATCTATCCAGAAGTATTCAAAATCCTCAAGACTGTATGGTGTATTTTAATAATTATTTTACATCTTTGGAACTGATGGAATATCGAAAAAAAGGAAAAAATTTCCAGTTCAGGTACCATTCGTTCCAATAGACTTAGAGGATGCACACTAGAAAACGACAAGGTTTTACTAAAAAGGGGTTGAGGTAGTTTCGATTATAAAGTAGATAATACTGCCGCTATTGCTGTTGTGGGGTGGGCGGATACAAAGTGTGTCACACTAGTCAGCTCTTCAGTGTCACATGCACGTGTCTTCGAAGTTAAACGGTACTCCAAAGAGGAGAAAAAGAAAATAGATGTCTCTTGTCCGCAAATAATAAAACAGTACAATGCCCATATGAGTGGTGTCGACTCAGCTGATATGCTAATTGCACTCTATAAAACTCCATTCAAATCGAAGAGGTGGTATATGGGTATTTTCGCCCAGTTACTAGATATTTCAGTGCATGGTTTCTATACAGAAGGGATCTGCAATCGACAGGGCAACAAAAACATGATAAGTTGAAAACTTTTCGAGCGAACATTGCTACTTTGTTATCATGTTGTGCTAATAAACCTAAAAGCCGAGAATTGAGGAATGAAGAGGTAACCACAATAAAAAGAATAAAGAAATCAGTGGCTTCCAGACCTGCCGCTGATATTATTCGCGACAATATAGGACATTTTCCCAGATTGATGTCCAGAGGACGTTGCAGGTATTGTACAACAGGTCAAACCACTGTGTATTGTGAGAAGTGCAATGTGCGTCTATGCATAGTGACTGGAAGTGTAATCAGAAATTGTTTGTTAGCATACCATACAAAATAGATTCTAAAGCATCTGGATGGACAATGTATCCTTCGAGATACAAAAAATATCTTTTTTGTTGACAGTACATAAAAATATAATTTTTTTTTTGCATGGAATCTGACTCTATTTACTAGAAATCCGTTGTTAAAATAATTTTTTTACCTTCACATATATGTCTGAATGATTGAGGGTTAAAGAGTTCGCTAATGTCAAAGCAAGAAGAGCTAATTTTCATTGCGTTATTTGTTATATTTTATATTAGATATGTAAGATACTTTATGTATGTACGTATAATTCTAGGTATAAATGATTTTTGTTGTCAATAAATTTTCTAAAAAGCATCCTTGTTTCAACAAGGGGGGGCAGCCAAATTGCCTTTTGCACACAGGATAGCATGAGAAAGAAAGAATTCAATGAGAAACTGAGCTGCCAAGATTATAGACGTCTAAATTAGTTTGAAATTATAAAGATAGGGGAGAAAGGAAATTGCGAAGCGTAACAACGATGACGTTGGTTCAATAAGGTATTATTGCCATGTTAGTGAGGTACGTGGCATTTTAGAAAAATCTCACAGGGATACTGGTCACAAAAAAAGATTAGGTATGAAGGAAGAAATTGCTAAAGTGTATCGTAATGTTCCCCAAAGTGTCGTTGAAAAATATTTAAAATTATGTTCTATGTGCCAACTAAAAAAAAAATACAGGCAGAAAGGTTTGGTTTCGACAGGATTCAACAAAAGGAAACAAGTTGATTTAATTGATATGCAATCTGAACCGGATGGCCCCTATAAATTTATAATGAACTACCAAGCTCACTTGATTAAATTTGCGTTCCTAAGAGGTCTAAAAACTACACGAGCCGAAGAAGTTGCCTATAATCTAATTGATATTTTTTGTATCACCGGGGCTCCCTGTCTTCTGCATAGTGACAATGTCAGAGAGTTTGTAACTTAAATAATTGATAGCCTTGTAAATATGTTTGGAGCAAAAATAATTCATGGTAAACCACGCCACTCACAATGCCAGGGATCTATTGAGAGGGCGAACCAACATGTTTCAATTTCTTGGAAGCAAGAACATCAGACATCCAAATGGTCAGACAGATTGAGATTTATGCGATTAAAAAAGAACCGGTTATTTCACAGAGGCATTCAGCATACTCCATATGAGGCTATGTTGGGCACTTCACTTGTTAATGGTTTGACTGATTCAAATTTTGAAATTGTAGAGAGGTTACAAGTGGAGAAAGATATTTCTAGACTCCGAAAGAATGTAAGCGAAAATGTGGAAAATACATTGTCTGATAAATCCAACACAGAATTACTGAACAGGAGCTGACCATATTTCATTATACTGATTTCAGAAAAGCAAAACCAAGAAAAAAGGAAGCTAAAATATGGTATAGACGTGAAATGCATTACAGTAACATAAAATTAATACATCAAATGAAAATAATTACTTTATTTAGAAATTCTTGAAAATTTTATGATGTGCAAATACTTTTGGGCGGTAGTATATATACAGGATGTCTCACCAGGAAAGCCCTCGATCCAGTACGGCAAGACGATTGATAGTAAAAATCTGAAAATATGTGAGCAAACCAATATCCGAGGGGCAATGTCAGCTAAAATATTTTCAAGATGGTGGCACTTCCGGTTATACCGGAAACTGATACTAACTTGCTTATTTTAAATAGAATGTCCTAAATATTATTGCATTTTTGGATTTGTTTACGAATTTGAGCCACACTTTGATTGCAATGTCCCATACTTCCGACTCACCATTCTTGAGATAATCAACATTTTGTGTCAAAAATTGGGTTTGCAGACCTTCAAATATTAGGCAATTTCTCCTATGTCCTAACGTTAGAATTTATAACTAAACAGGTTTCCTTGTAGAGTAAGAGTTGTTTAACAGATTTAATGCATTAGATTAATAATTTTTCATATGGGTCTAAGAGAAAAAAAATGTTGAAAATTACTTTGTAAAATGTGGCTTGAATCAATTTTTTCATATGAAAATATCTCGAAAATGGAAAATCATAGACATAGATATCTTTACACATAGTAACTCTAATTTTTAATACTTATTAATAGTAAATGGTCAGAATAGGGTCGTTCCATTTGAAACAGAAGGTCCTAAAAGCATTCTGTAGTCGTGAAAAGCCATCTTCTATTGCGAAACGTTTCGAACTTGGTCGTTATACTGTTTCGAGGATTATAAAGAACTATAGTGAAAGAGGACATCTAAAAAGTGTACCAAAGTACGGTAGATCTCGAAAAACTACCATTCAAACAGACACGTTGATTAAAAGAATTAGCATAAATGATCCATTTAAGTGAGCAACAAGGATAATAGCCGAAATTGTAGGTGTAAATGTTAGTAGCAGGACCATTGAAAAACGACTTGTTGCTGCGAAGCTTTTTAGTAGAAGACCTGCGAAGAAACCACTAATTTCCACGAAAAACAGAGCCGCTCGTCTTGCCTTTGCACGTAATCATTTGAACTAGACTGTGGATGATTGGAAAAAGGTTCTTTTCAGTGATGAAACTCGACATAACATCTACAAATCAGATGGTATGCGAAGTGTCAAAAGACCAGTGGGTCACAGATTCGATCCAAAGTTTGTAATACCAACTGTAAAACTTGGCCAAGGAAGAGTGTTTTTGTGGGGTTGTTTCTCGTTGTCTGGTGTTAAACCAATCCACTTTATAGATGGCATTATGGATGGTCTTGCATATAGGGATATCCTCCAAAACACAATGTTACCATATACAGAATGAGGAATGCCTTTACACTTCCTTTTTCAACGAGACAACGACCCGAAACACAAATCACGCGTTGTTACAGAGTGATTGAGACGGGCAAAAATTCGAGTTTTGGAATGGCTAGCCCAGTCCCCCGACCACAATCCAATTGAGAACTTATGGGAGGAGGTCGAAAGACGAATTAGAAGTGATATTTATCAAAACAAACGAGCTCTAATTGATAAAATCAACGATCTTTGGGCGCATCTTCCTGAAAGCGTGATACAAAAATTAATTTCGTCTATGTCAAGTAGATGTGCTCAAATTATTGCAAATAACGGTTATGGCATAAACGATTAGGCACTATGGACGTTGCTTTATACTTTTGTTACTTGTTATTGTTTTGTGTTTTTGTGTTATTGAACAGATTGTTGAATGTTGCTCTAGTTTTGTCCGACTATCATTTCAACAAATAATCATTTCACTGATATAAAAAAATTAATGAAGAACTCTTATTAACTTAATGACCATCATAGTACTTATTTAAGTCGTACTAATATATTTAATTGAGATTCTCACATTTTCATGAATGTAAATTTCAAGTTATAAGAATAAATACTATATGTTGCTTTACTTTTGTCCAATAGTGTATATACAGTCGAATTTGGTTATAGCGTACTTGGTTATTACGTATTTCCTGTTATAGCCTATTGTTTGACTTGGAACGGCCAAATCTCCATAAACACAATGTATTTCAAACTTTTTTATAACGTAGTTGAAACTTGGCTATAACGTATAAATTTTTTCTGTTTACAAGAATTTTTTTTTGATTTCAAATAAATTTATGGCTTTATTATCAAAGCAGGTGAAAGGATTATTTGAAAAAACCAGATGCAAACTTTAGAAAGTTCTCAAGGATTAATTTAGCAAAGGAATAAAAATTAATAAATTAATACTCCTACAATTTGGAGGGAAATTTCCAAAATTTTGTATTTTGGGTTGTTTGGCGTCAGTTTTGAGTTTGCAGCTAAACAAGCAAAATGTTTGTGAAACGTAAAGTTCTTTCTCTAGGAACGAAAAAATTAGTGATTGATCTGATTGTAAGAAGCGGTAAATAAATCGATGGATGTAAAAACTTTGATTTAGCATTATTTTAATACTGATAACCTTGAAAAACGAAAGATGATGTTATTCTCCAACTTGGTTATAACGTTAACTTTGTTATAACGTAGATTTTCTTACGGTTCCGACAAATACGTTATAACCGAGTTCGATATATATACAGTCGAACTTGGTTATAGCGTACTTGGTTATTACGTATTTCCTGTTATAGCGTATTTTTTGACT
>JAZBGX010000834.1:9531-23520 GCA_037414775.1 Zonitis immaculata | reverse complement strand
AGACTTGGTTACCGTCATTTTTTTTTTTTTTTTTGAATTGGGCTCCATAAAAGTTTTTCGTACTTAGAAGGCACATCCGGTATAGTATGGTAGTGTTGATAACAAGAAAAGTTTTTTTTTATATGGAATTTTAAAGAAAAGTTCCTTAATTTTCCGTGACTTTGATATAAATGAAGTTAATCCAACAACTAACAAACAAACACATGCGCCTATGAAACATTTGATAGAACAAAAACGTGATATTATTATTGTCGTATAACGTTTTCTTCATGTTTACTATTATTATTATTTTTAATTCATCACCACAATCACACACAACACGACGATATAGCTACTAGCTACCGGAAAGGTCGTAATTTTTTATTCTGTTCACATAACATATGGATGCAAGAAGCTAGCCTATATGGTATGCCTTAGTTGGCTTTTTCTTTCTATCGCTATATCACTATCATTCTTTTTTTCTGGAACGGTATGTCCTTCAAAATTCTTTCGTTTTAATAAATTCCGGATAGAGTTTATTCAATGAAGTCTGGGATATTTGAAAGAGAGTATAAATTTGATATCCAATAAATTATCGTCAATTTTCTTTCTTTAGGTCTGTTATTGTTGTTGTTTGTTGTTCTATCTATATAGTGATATATCTTTTTCTTAATTTCTTTTCGTTGATATTGTAGTGTGGTAGACACGCAGTCTCTTTCTTGTTATTCTATACAACCGATCATCTTCTCCTCTATTCACACGTTTTTCTCAATAAATTAGTTATCGATTACAATGAGGGATTTTTTAACATTATTTTTTGTTATTGTGGAACGAACCCCACAATACGTCCACAGTAAATGTCAACATAAATCACTAATGGATATGAAAGGAAGCGATATTTTTCTCCTATTATTTGTAAATGGAATATAATTAAAAATGTGGCAACCAAGTTTTGCTCAATGTCTTTTGAGTTTGTTCCTGCGAATTCAGTAGATTTGAATTTTTTGTATATTCAATCAATTCAAGAATATTCACCTTTCTATCTCTCCTCCCCATTATCTATTTTACTATCCTCCAACCCCTTTAGCCATCTATCTCTTTTGTTATTGTCGTCTCTCACTATCTACCTCCGTCTATCCCATCTTACTCTCTACCTCGCACTATCCCTTCTCTTTCCATCTCACTCCATATCTCCCTTCCTATATTTTTACCGCCTTACATTTTTTCCTGTCAATCTTTCCACTTCTCACTTCCGATCTCTTTCTCTGCCTGTTTCTCCCTATCTACCAGTTCACCCCCCCCCCAATTTTTGCCTCACTTTTTCTCTTGCCACCTACTATCTTTTGTTATGTCCCATTATCTCCTCTAGCTCTACCATTTTCATCTCTCTCATTAACACTCTTTGTCTTTCTACATCGCCTTCTCTTTCTCTTAATTTTTCTCCTCCACCTCTCTTTTTGTCCCATAAGTGTTCTGTGGGGTTTAGGTTTGGACTGTGCACATGGCAACATGCATTGTTTTGTATAAATACGAAACGAGGATCTAAACAAAAGATGCAAATGACATTACGTATTCGAGTGTGGAGTTCTTCAAGTAGTGATGAGTCAACTGAGACTTGGAATTGCTCTTAGTCTTGGTTTCTAAGTCTTAGTCTTGATTTTCGTTCAACAAATTCAATTGTGGTCGGCCCTGATCTTGATCAAGACCAAGACTTGACGAGCAAGACCTATTTCGCTCGTCTTATGCCATCTCAAAACTTTACAAAGCCACCATCAATAAACGGCACCCTTGGAGGAATTATTGCAACTTGCAGATCGTTCTCTCGTTGCCTTTGCCAAACGTGTTCTCATGTTAATCAGAAAACTTTCATAAGCATCACCTGTATTTCGGCAGTGAATAAAATCTTCTTGGGAGTGCTTTTTTTTTGGGTCGGTCTTTTGCTACTCAATTTACTGCTACATTAGGAATTGCTCATAATAAGTGAGATCCTGCCTAACCATACGACTCACGTTAGATTAATTTTGCATTCAACATTCAAGGTTTTCAATATGAATAAATATGATTTGAATCATTTAATTATGTTTATTAAACATTAATACTATGCATAGGCCTTAGTGACATTCACACGACAAGCACACAAACTGACGGGTTTTGTATACTTAAGGTGTGTGTGTTTGTGTTGTCGTTGTTAGTAAATGGCGCAAAAGAGGGCTCCTAAAATGATATAATATTAGTAGTAGTAGTAGTAGTAGTAATAGGGTATATTTGCGCATATTGCGTCTTTAGATAAACTGTTGGAAGAGTTGCTCTATATATTTTGAAAGGGGGATAGAGAAACCTAGAATATTAATTAACCTTCCAAAAATTTTACACTAAACAATCATGTTGGAATTATACATATAAATATGACATATTAGTCAATAAACCTAACTAAATGTTTATCTAAATATTTAGTAACAAACATTATTTGGATATCGTTTGATAATAATGAGATAAATCACTTCATTTTATCATTCAGTTCTAAATAATTTTCCATGGAATTTCAGGTAGAAGATAATAAATATTTGTACATAAATAGGCAGTATTTACAAATATTATCGATTTTCTCATCCTCCTCCTCCTCTTCCTCTTCCTCCTCTGTCTCTCAAAGTCAAGATACTGTAATGTTTGGATTCTCTTTACATTGACCTTCTCTCTATCGAAAAAGATATGAAATGGACACCATTTAGAAGGATCATTTTTTTTTTTGTTGCCTCTTTGAAAATATATATTTTCTGATATTATAAGCCTATTTTATATTGAATCGATATAATACATTATAATATTGTTGTTGTAAAAGTCTATTTTTATCAGTATTTATTTGTTTGTCGATTGATTTCTTCGCAAGAAACGTGAGTGATTGCACCAATTTTACAATCCATCTAATTTATTATAGATTTTCTATACTTGAATTATTTCAACAAAGCAAATTACCGATAAATACGTCTGTCTATCTCTCTCTCTCTCTCTTATTTATTACTTCTCTCTTCTTCCGTTATTCGGAAAATTTGATATAGACTCCGGTAAATAGTGTCAAATAGTAGTGATTATAGAGTAGGGGTGTTTGTGTATGATTTGATAAGAGTCAAATGTATGTCATTTCCTTTTACCGGAAAACATTACAACTAGACTCCTCGCTATATATACATATATACTCTATATGTATATATATAGTAATATTTCTGTACTATAGTTGTGAAATACATACATATATGTATATCACTTTTTTATCAATTTTAAATGTACTTGACTGTTGTTGCAATTCTGATACTCATTTGAATACGTACATGAGAAGCAACGCATACCCACAGGCTTACATGTGAGAAGTAGATGCCTACCCTCGCTCAGGTCAGGTCAGGTCTTGTTTACAAATAATGGGCGCGTTGGCGTTTTTGGAGTTTACTTAATTCTTGCAAAGGAGTCTACTACTTTGTATTAGGGCGGAATGTTGTCATCGATCAGAGCCTCACCGACTAAAGACTCCCACCATACGTACATGAGAAGCAACGCATACATACAGGCTTACATATGAGGAGTACTCGCCTACTCTCGGTCAGGTCAGGTCAGTCCGTGTTTAGAGATAATGTGCGCGCAGGCGTTTTTGGAATTTACTCCGTTATTGCAAAGGAGTGTACTACTTCGTATTGGGGCGCAATGTTGTAATTGATCAGAGCCTCACCGACTGACGCCACTCTTCTCGAGACATTATTCAAATCAGTTTTTGATGCTTTATAACGACTTCCACTAGCCTGAGGGGAAGAACCCAAATACAGCCAGTGGCAAAGCCTCACCGTACCTTATGAGTTCTCATTACCATTTCTTCGCACTCGTTGAATTATATCTAGAGTCACCATGTAACATGTCCTTGTACATTGCCGTTTGTTACCCAACACTGCTTTCAACTGGGGTTGCTCTCCAGCAGGATCTCACGGGTTGTACAGAGTGCATCACATCCAGGAGGCATATGCAAGGAAATAAATGCATGAAATAAATTGTATAAGCTCTTCATAAAGTATTAATAATTTCGGTAGTTTATCTAAAAAGAAGTAAAACTAGAATCCTTCATTTCATGGTTTGTCTCATTAAATTTATAAGTTTTGATTTTTCAAAATTGAAATTCATGGAACAAGGAGCAACGCGTGCGTACAGGCCCACTCTCAGTCAGGTCAGGTCAAGTTATCTCAAGTTCCTTCATTTCTCTCAATTATTCTAGCTTTAGATCGTTCTCTTACTTCCCTTATATCAATTCACAAACTTCTTTATATAGATTTTAAAGCAGCTACGTCGCTTATAATAAGTAATTTTCACTTCCAACATATTGAATAATGCGTTACTTTGATAAATTTATCTAAAATGAAATGAAGCCTCCTTCTCAATTTGGTATTTATTCAATGTTTTGTTAACAGGAAATTATCTGTTGTCGTATGTCATTCCACCCTCTGAATCGTTTCAAAAATGACAAACTAGCAATCATTCCCATATAATTTACTACTTTTTTATCATAATTGGAATAAATTCTTCAAAATTTTTGTGGTTATTTTTTTTTTGTTGCCCGCATCCTATTATTGACAATGCCTTGAACAAAATTCAACCGACAAACAGATATCATCTGAAATAGAGTTTGATGGCCATGTCATACACACACACTCTCTCTACTTAGATCGAGAGTTGGGAATTTGCTCATTATTGGAAATTGGCCAAAATCAACACAAATCTATTTATATTAGATTAAGTAACAATGATTATTATAATTTTTTTTTATCATTTGTTTTGTTATTGTTTGTACATGATAATGATGCTGAATAATGTTTTGATAGAACAATATATAATGACAATGACACGACTCGCTTATTGATCGTACTGCATTTCTCTATCATAACCATTTCACAATAATAGAACAACACTGTGTGTATGTCAGAATGGATATCAAAACCGTCATATATATACATATACACTCACATATATAGATAAATATTGATAACAAGGTGAATTGGACACAACGTTGCTTGAATTATTATCGATTTCCACTCAAAAGTTAGAGACTAGAGAGGTAGACAGAGAGAGAAAGGGAGAGAGATAGTGAGATAGTGATAGTGTTGAGTAGTATAGATATAAATATGAATAAACATTATATCGATCTTGACCATAGACATACAACAGTACACCGTTTGTTTCTATACAGAATGGTCCACCAGAGGCATTCGTAGTCTTGTAATTCTGGCTCTAGTGGTAGCAAATAAAAAACAAAACCGGCTTGATGGTCTGAAGTGTGATATTTAGATGTGAAAACGATTTCCCAAACTTGAGATCTTCAAGTGACTTATTTTCCCTCCACTAGAACTAGAGTTCTTACAAGAGCAGGAAAGTCTCTGGCGGACCACCTCTATAAGTATCATAATTACAATCATTAGGATTATAAATAAATTATCCTCAACTAGAAGGGAAACTGTCAAAATTTTAGTATGAAGCCAAGTCTTCCCAAAATTATTGAATATCCTCCCTGAACCTCCAAACGACTAATTATTGGAAGCACTTGGGTCTCAGGTTTCAGGTCTCTTTCTCTTCTCGCTCCAAGAATCCCCTTCTACACAAAATTCCGAAATGATTTTATTTCAATGCCCTGGATTTCTGAATACTCCTCTTCTATGAAGCATTATGGATGCTCCCATTGAGATTCTCTTCATTATTCAAATTTTTCTCACTAGATTGCTCAGATAACGAATGGAACATATGATATTCAATTGGAGTCAAGTCTGGCGAATATGGTGGATGTGGCGGCACACCTAAGTCTAGTTTTCGATTTTTTCAATTACATGAATGGTTCTATCTCAGTCTCAAAGTCGTTCCTTTATTCCTCTCTTAATTGAACCAATTCTCATTGAACGACTACACAAAAATAGCTCATCGGATCGTCTAGCCTATTCCTATTATTTAGCGTCTGTTCTATATGTATAGGTGATTCTACAGAAGTATAAAGCTACCTTCACACAAAACAGTACGGGTTGGGTACAATGTGTTCGAATGATTTTTTTCTTCTTCTAGTTATATGTCATTTTCACAATAATAAATTATTTATTTATCTAGGACTCTGTTTGTGAAATTCACAGACACAAATAAATTGTATTCCAATATAGTAAGAAAAAAAAAAAAATATATAGATTTCTCTACTATTGCTAGTGAAATATAAGCAACTATTTACAATTTTGATAGAAGTTATTTGTATTTGTCTTCATCTTGTGTCTGTATGTGTGTAGATGTACAAAATAAAAGACAAGACAAGACGACGAACTACAATAAATTGACCCAATTTAATTCTAAATCGTATAGAAAAGTACACAATACACACACAAACAAACGCACACAAAACGTTGGGTTTCGATCGATGTTCAATATCTTTGATTCTCAATAGTAACTTTATTATTATTATTAAAAAAAAAATAATAAATAAAGGAAATGGGAAAACAAAACTTGAGAAAAATAAAAAATATATATTTTTTTATTAAATTTGTTTCCATACAACATCAAAAACAGCACACATGTCTATTGAGAGTATATTTGTATTTATTTTTCGAGTTATTCATAAAAAAATAACTAATCGAAACATCCGAACAAACAAGGAACGGTATATTCAGTTAGCTCCGCCCATACTCGCCCAAACATGTTTTAGCTGTAATTTAATTCAATATATAAATTAATGTAATTTTGTGTTTTGCGATTATTTTTCCTCCCCCATCTCGTTTTATTGTTTGGATGAATAATTTACCGGTATTATACATTTTAAATGAATATCGGATGAATTGATGTTGATGTGGTTGGTAGTGGTGGCGGTTGGTTGGTTGGTTGGTTGGTTGGTTGGTTGGTTGGTAGGTAGTAGCAATCAGATTCTGTTTATAGATAGATGTGTGTAACGTAAACAGCCGCAGTAAATCAGAAAAGCTTCATTCTATCTATATATCTATATATATATAAATGGGTTTCGATGATCAATCAATCAGACTGAATCGATTAAACGTAAATGCCAGGGGGGAAGCGAAATGTATAGCTCGAATTAATTGCAGATGGAAATTTTAAAAGAGCTACATAATAGAAGTTTATATACTTTGAATATTATTCAAAAATTGGAGAAAAAGTAATTTTAGCTTATAGCTAATAGAAACAATACCTTAGATTTTGATTCTTGTGATGAACACGAGCGTTAGGACGGATATTATAATATGAATCTCTTTCTACCTTTTATAGTATAAAGTTTGTTTTGTTGTAGAAAATTCTCTCATTTGTCTCGACTGACTCGCTTCACTTATTCTCCAACAAAATATTCCAATTTATTGGAAACGAAGTGCAATGATATCGTTTTACAAAAAAGTACACACACACACATATACACATACAGAGAGACGACGGTTCATTGATATTTATCGATAGAGAGAGGACGTAACAAGAGATTTGTTGAAAATAAAGCAAAAAGTTGTGAGAAGATCGATATTCTAAGAGATTTTCATGAGAAAATTCACACGAACGATAGCCGAGCTCTGAACATACTTAGTTCATGAATTACAAGTGAATAAGCATTGGATTTATATGGATGGGGGTCTATTTAGTAGGTCAACCAGTCAGTTCCGTCCATGCTCGTCCAGAGTTGGTTCAACTGTAAAATTTCGACTTAAATTCAATATATATTCTGATTGTTAGAGAAAATCTTTTGTATTGTTGTTGTTGTTGTTATTGTTAATTAGCTTCAAACAAGTTAAGCGACAATAACTTGTGTGTGTTCCACTTCTTAGTTGCGTCTTATGTTGTTGTACGACAAACGCATCGATTTACTTCCTTGAAATTTTATCATTGACATAATGTCTCGTATTTCATTTGAATTATGAGAGTGTCAAAATAGATAATAATAATAATAATAAAGTGAATGTAGAAGTATCTAGATCGACGATAATCAATTAAATTTGGAAATTGTTGAATCCGTAAAATGAAGTCTCTAATTTTTTATTTGCAATTACCTAATTGTACCAACATTTCTAATTTTCAATCGCCATTGTAATCGATGCATTTTTGTTTGTAGTATAGCATCTTTTGTTTAACTGCCGCGACACGCAAGTATAGCGTGCGATCTCTTCTTCCAACACCTCGTCGGTATTTCTAAATTTCTTACATCCAGGTGTGACTTATCGACGCAGAAGAAAGATCATATAATTACTTGTAGCTAGGTTTTGTACTGTATGGTGATGTGTGGCATTATTCTATCCAAATTGGAGTGATGAGGTCGGTTGTTGTAGCGATCAGCGTTGATTGTCGTAGAGCGGTAATGTTATTATCAAGACGGTTTCCCAAACATAATTTATATATTTTTTTTATTTGCGAAAATAATAGTTTAAAATTCGACGATAAATTGTCCCCGAACCTTCAACTTTTCCCAACCACAGAGCGGTTCCGATTTCCAATTCAATGCACTCAACCGGCTATCAAAAGAGATCCTGGATTAAATCCAAGTCGTGTGCGATTTTAAATTATTTATCTATTTATTTGTGAATTTTTTGCTATTGAAAGAAAGAAACTGAAATTAGAATGTCAAAGCAAAAATAAAGGTTAAAATTCAGGATTTAGTGTACCTACCAGGGGATGGATATCTTCTAATTTATTTTTGTTTTCTCCCATAGTCTTCTGGTAAGTCTACATACTACTCCCAGTGATGATTCCATCTCTTTAACCCTTCGTTACTCGCAACATTTTTTCAACTCGCGTGGTGAGCGCTGCGCCGTCTTGTTAAACCGAGCGCAGTGTTGCGTACAACCTGGCAACGCCGCTAGTTAGTCTTTTATTGGTCACCAACTCTTACCGGGTGGCTTTACAATTTCTTTCTCATTTTTTTTCTCAATCGAGAACATTTTTTTATGAATATCTTTTAGAATGTCTAATCGAAGTATTCCAGCGCTAATTAGTCCCTGAATAAAAAAAGACAAAAGTCTCGTTCTGATAAAGAGTTGATAGCTGCATGTAGGTACAACGTCATTCGACAAACAATAAACATTATTCATGCCATGACCTTAGGTTTTATTGACAAGTGATGCTATGTTTTCATGTTCAGATTACAAACTTTCCATATCACCCTCGTACATATTCTAAATTTAATTTCAATTCAATCTCCAATAGATTTATTTATAATTATAATTAATTCAAACTTTACAATAATTTGGATTCCTATAATTTAGTCATTATAATTAATTAATAGATAAATATATGTATGCGCGGAATGAGTCATTGTTGTTATTATTACTATTATTATAATAATCTGTTGATGATTGGAATGTGAATGTCGAATATAATTATTTGTTAATAATGAATGAATGAATTTTTCATTATTTATTTATTTATTTATATGGAATTAAAATGATAAGCTTCTAGATAATGAGGAAATGACTTTGACTATGTTGGTTATGCATATTTATCCATTAAATAAATAAATAAAACAAACGAAATGGATAATACGATTCCATCAATTATTGGTTGAGCAATTAATAAATTTTTTTTTTACTTGTATGAATGTAGGGGAAAATAAATTCACAAATTATCGTCTATCAAGAATTCAATTTGCATTGAATACAGTCTGGCAGTATACAGGATGGTCCACCAGAGGCTCTCCTGGTCTTGTAACTATGGAGTGTAAAGGGAAGGAGGAACTTCTCTATGTTAAAAAGTTTGGTCCAAAATGAGGTGTTCAGGGGGCGCCATAATAGATTCCTGGGAGAGTTTGAAAGAAAGGGATGACCGTCATTAGAATGAGACAGAGTTAAACAAAAAAAAAACAAAACTATTCAATACGTTCGCCTACGTGTGCCACACTTGTGCTAACTACAAGCTCCATAAAGCGCTAGCTTCATATGAATCGACAAGTCACTCAGAAATCGACACTAGCGACCTCTAAACACCCCTTTTCAGAAATCATTTTCTCAATTTAGTCTCATAAGAGATGTTGCTCCTTCCTTCTACACTCCATACTTGTAACTCTAGCTCTAGTAGGTGCAAAAAAGCGGACTTGATGATTTAAAGTGTAATATTTAGAGAACGTTTTGACGTTAAAACAATTTCCCAAACTTTAGATCTTCGAGTGCTTTTTTCCCCTCTATACCAGAACGAGAGTCTCTACAAGACCAGGGAAGTCTCTGGCGGATCATCCTGTATATGGTAACAGAAAAAATGAATGAATAAGCTATAATAATGAAGCTCTAAATAAATTATTTTTATAGAAATACATTATCGAATTTTGTTAGAAATCAATCAAACCACTATTCGTAAAATAAACAATTGAAGGAAAATAGGGGAAACTTGTCTAAGAAATTGAAAATGTGGGGATGTCGGTCCGGCTGACAAATAACATTATTATTATTATTATTATTATTAACAAAATTTTCAGGTTGCAACAATTAATAGTTTCAAAATTGAGTTAAAATCAAATACGGCTCCTCGATCCTTTGATTAAAACAATTCCACCCTATTTATCCATCTCCCTCTTTCTCATGTCCAATTATAACGTAGGAAACCTGATACACATGAGTCACTTCTATATAACCACAACTAAATACTAATGGTAGAAAAGAAATTGTCCTGCGTCCTCCTTGTACAACTTTCAATTTTCGTCTTGATATAATGAAGAGGAAAATTTAAGTACTTGATTTAAGTATATTGTTGGTGTTGTATAAGTATATTTATTCTAAAAATTTAAAGAATTATAATGAAACCTTTTAAAATATAATATAAAGAGGTGCAATGTTCTTGTCAAGTACCTGCTGCCGCCAGCTCACTTGACACACCGAACAAATAGAACACGACATACGAGCGACCTGACTCTATAATAATAATAAAATAATAATAGACCAGAAGGGTTGGAAATGGGGCATGTTAACGACGATATACGCATATATAGATGGTGGTGTTTTTTTCTCTTTTGAATTCCCCATAACTACCCCGAAACAGACACGTGTATTATAAATTTTCTAGATTTATGATGAATGATAAATTTCAGACTTATAACGAACTCAATAACATTAACTACAGTCTATACTTGCACCACTGGTACTCGGATACTTGTTCCGTAGGCGCTTTTGTTGAATTCTGCAAAATAGTTGTCTGTTTTTTACCAACATCGAATTTTATCATAATTTGGGGAGAGGCGGCGCTAGTCTGGTGAATAGGGGCCTTGCGCCATAATTCCATATCCCAATCCATAAATTTGTGTCATCAGTTTTTTTGACTGGGTGCGTTGTCCTGATCGAACATATTTTTGTACTTTAGATCTACCCTTCTTCAATTTCTCGCCTTAATTAGTCGAAAAGGTTAAAATAATAAACGGCATCAATTATTTTACTCGTCTCAAAATTAATCTTCCAACGAGATTCCTTTCGCGACCCAAAATAAAATAAGACCATGAGCTCCTCTCTTGTTGCGTTCGGTGGTCTTGGCTTATCTTCAAATTTTCTTCACTTTCGGCTGTATACTGATGAATCTAGGTCTCGTCGATAGTAACGAACCGGCGCAAAAAGTCAGTTGAATTGGACTCGTAGGAAACTAAACATTATTGCGTTGCAGTTTCCGATCAAGAGTTGACAAACGCGACACCCACTTTGCTGATAATTCTCTTATCCCTCCCAACCGGCGTTCGTTCGTGGACTCTGGTCGATTTTTCCAATTATCGCCGATTTTGGTTGGATCTTGCTCCGCGTTCATTTTTATTGGAGTTGATAATTAAAAAAAAATGAATAATTATGTCAAATCCTCAGACTATATTAAAAAATCGCAAAATCAGTCTAAACTTGCGAGCGCTATCTGTTGGAAAGGCCATAAACTTAAACCACCCTCGTGAGATAAACACAGACAACAGAAAGATACACATTGTATAATAATCATAATAATAGAGCTTCATCATTGAGTTCAATATAAGGACAATGATGTAATTAAAATTTTACAACGTACATCTACAGAATTTAAAACAATGCAAATATCGATTAATCAAATATTAATATTTTAATGATGTACCATTAAATTAGTTGATTGTTTTATATAATCAACAAATGATGAGATTCCAATTTGTATAGATTTTTTCTGTATAATATAATTGTTATGGTATTATATCGGTTCAATGTCAATAATCCAATGCTACTGACTGTTGTCCTTTAAAAAGGAATAAAGAGTGCAATCATTGATAATGCAATTCCGTTTCAATTGAACGTATCTAACATGATAGTCATTTGATTAAAAAAAAAAAAACAAAAAGCAATAAGTCTATACTGTTCAAATAGTGTAGGTAGATATACCGCACTAATAATAATAATGATAATGAGTTTATTAAAAGTCTCACGAATTGTTTTTTGTTTAGTTGCTTTCTTACGTTACTTGACTTGAGGATATTATGCTTAAGTTATGCATACAAACTATAACAAACGGAAGTTGTAATAATAATAATAATAATAAATGTTGCAGAAATCTATTTTCTATAAACGCAGTCTAATTTTCCAATTTCCCACGATGTTGAAACAGAAAAAAAAAATCCTCAACTTCACTCTTAGAAATTCCAATGTTTATTCAACCAACATTGTGTCGTTCCAATTATTTACATTAATTTTCATAAACTAATCATTCATAATTCCAATCATGATATAATTATAATTAATAAACATAACATATGTAATTACGAGTCATGAAATTATAGTAATAGGATTTTTTAAATGAATGAAATGTTATTATGTCCTGCTCTACTCTCTAATTATTGCATTCATACGCTTCGACCTATACTAGCAATTGATTTTCAATGGAATCCTAAAGAAAAAATGCTCCAGTTCTTCATTTATTGAATCGACTAATTGATTATGATCGATCGGTGGGAGTCTGTGACTTTTTTTTTTAAGTTCCCATAAATGCTCAATAGGTTTGAAGTCCGGACTGATAGGTGGCTATATTCTAAAGAAGTTTTTGTCTTGTTCTCTTACTATTGGTGTTAGTTTAGGTCATGGTCTCGCTTACCCAATCTTGGTATTGTAAAGAATTCAAGACTCATATAGAAGTGCCAAAATATTAGAGAGTCATCATTGATTAACGGGACATTTTGGAGTTGTATTACAACTTGTGTTTTTAGTAGACACGATTTGACGTTCATCGGGAGATTTTGAGTTGATCCGATCAGTGAGTAAAACCTACCGCCAATGTTGATGATTTGTGGCTGGAAACTTTGTCGTTTCAATCTTCAACCGTTTATCCTGTTTCTCTTTGATTGATGCGTCGTGTAAAATTGGTGGACGCGCCCCGCCACATATTCGCATATTTAAAAGGCAGATGAACTAATTGTAAGTCAGATTTCAACTCGAATTATTAGCAACCGTCCATTAGACAAAATAAATATGTTCAGATTTACTTGAGTAACAGGGTGTAACTAACGGCCTGTACAAAAAGTGACAGATTTATTATCAAAATTCTGATTTTTACATAAAAATTATTGAGAAAATCCGAATGGTCGTAAACTTGCAATAATTTGTATAATAGTTAGTAATTCTTAATGAATCACTCTGTATAAAGACGTACGCATTTTAATTCCAATACGACATTTATCAAAAAGTTGTAAGTAGCTGTATTTGTCTAATCGCGATCATCGGTCGGTCCAGTTCAAATATTTTCTGTTGAAATTTGAAAAACAGAATCAATTAATTAGTATGTAAATTTTTATAGGTACTCGAAAAACAAGAAGAGACTATTTTTCCCTATACCCTACCAACATTGGAATGTGCTTCATTAATTTCTTCTAATAGAAAATTTATATACGAACAAACATTAAAAAAAAAAAAAAACAACAACATTTAATTACAACAAAATGGAAATATTTCAAACAAAAATCTAATAATAATTCCTGGTATTTCCGGTTATTAAGTAAACGAAAATTATTTCCATATTTATTTATTCAAATGAATGCGGTTTAGAATATTT